>BGPR01010127.1:19146-53967 GCA_013235015.1 Araneus ventricosus
AAACCAAAACTCTTTAACTTTACAGACTTGACTCACCTGACAATAAGAATCATAAAAAATAATACAAACTTTCGATAATTTGATAAAAATTACAATGAAATAATTAGCCAAAAAAGTGTCCTCGACCGCGTCAAAGCTACAAGTAAGAGTAGAATGACTACAAAATTAGGAAAATTTTCGAGCCTGTCGAGCCAGAAAGTAATGTTGAAACGTTTTTATTATTTTTTAAAAACAGGGAAATATATAAAAAAAAGTTGTAATGATGTTAAATAAAATCGAGAATTCTGGCTTGGCTCTGGGGGGGCTGTAGCCCGATAGTCCCCCCCTGGATTCGCCACTGACCTGAATGTTGAGGCGCTTCCCATGCTTGAACTGTCATTTTGCTTAGAAAGCGTTGGACACAGGAAAAAACGAAAAATGTCATGAACCGCTAGCATTTTAAAAGTTGAAAGATTTTAGTTTTTCTTGTTCTAAAATGTTAATATGTCTTTGTTTCGGACAAACAAATTACAATACAACTCCGGTTAACCAAACTAAAGGGAAGGGGGAGCCGTTTCGGACAACGATTTTTCCGGTTAAACCATGGACATCTGTTACTTTTTGTGTCTAATTACAGTGTATGAAATGGTTTGAGAGTAAAACGAATTGAAAACTTTTTAGGCTACACGTATATTCTTTATTAAAGTTAACCTTATAGTTATTCTTTATTAAAGTTAAAGCAATGCGCCTGACAGTCGCAAGTAAACAATATCGTAATTAATGTGGTTAATACCCATTAATTTTAATTTTAGCATCCTAAAGTTAATCACTGACCTCCCTGGGGAGGATTAAGGGAAAAAGTGAGGATATCGTTGCAAAAAAGTCTTGCTTTCTCGATTATTTCCGTGCAGTACAGAACGTGTTTTTAGAATTACGATTTCGGAGGCATTTCGGATAGCCCGGGTTTCGATTAATCGGGGTTTTACTGTATATCTTAATGCTATTCATTAATCGGAACTGCTACATCTGGAGCTTTGTGCTAGATTTGTAGGTTGTGCTAAATGCGGCAATTTCTAATAAATTCATTTGTTAAAAATTAGTGGCGTAGTGTAATTGATGGCTTTCACGTTCATCTTCCAAACGATTAATATAATTTCTTCTTTTCAGCTTCGATTTTGCGCAGAAGAGGAAATTCACGATGTGAAATAGGAGCGGACGTCTTCATCTTCATGTCTGGCAGTCAAGTCGTCATGAACGTGGCATTTCAATCAAGCTCCCGCCGTCGTCTAAAACCGAAGTATTCTTCCAAGATTCAGTTTTGGATTCAAACTGCCTGAGAAACAGGAAAGCTGCGTTATCAAGCCATGCTGTGTCTTAATATCCTCTGCAGGAAGATTCTTCGCCGTCTCTTTCTGTCGCAATAGACTTCACCAAGTAAGACCACATAATTTTAGAATATTTACCTATCGGAATCGGCTGTATGGTATATTGGTAGACGACTCTTCCACATTCAGATTACCTTAGGATATGATCCAGACGCATTCTAAAACATTTCGAACATTTAAAAATTGAATACGTGCAACTAGGAAAACAAATGGCGGAAAAGGAATGGCCAGTTTATCGGATAGAAGGGATATCGTCCATATATTCCCCTGCAATTGAAAAATCAGCATTTTATATAGGGCAGTAACTGAACCACTTAGGCGGATTCTTTAAAATGGATTTTATTTGCTATAAAACTGCAGTTTATATCAATTAGATTAATGAATTTATTTCCAGTTCTCATAGTCGTTGTTGATATTTTGCGATTGACAATTTACTTATGAAATCCTTTCATTCGACCTAATAAAAATATTGATATTCGTTTTATCCCAAATTTTTCGGTTAACCCCAGTATGATTCTATCTCGGAATAATTCTGACGCATCTCAAGTGCGGAATTCTATGTATCTACAATTCAAGGAGATTCACCCTGACTCTTCTATCGAGTTCTCTAGTTCAGTCCATTCAAATGGAATCAAATATTGAGCCATGTACTCGGAACACGTCGCGGGTGTGTGTGTGGCAAATCCTCACTGTATAAAATGATTCTAACTTTAATATCCAGAGATTAATTCTCCAAATAGCTTTAGCTTCTTGAATCGCATTTTTAAACATTTTCTTTTGTTTCATGTTTGTAAAGATGAATTTTTTTACTCCTTGATGTGCTAGTTTTCAATTTTGTACTTTTGTGTATTGTCGATGGCAATACATTATTTTAAAAATTTAAGAACTTGATTATCAGTTTATCATTAATTTAAATTTTGATTCCTTGCCATCTGGTAATGAGTTGGAGAGATCCTTATTAAAAAGTGGGAAATAATTGGAATAAAAATTTGTTCTGTTTAGTAAGGTGTTTTATAAAACTGTTTTTAATGAAATTTATTAATACAGCAATTACCTGTTTCTAGATTGATGTACATAATAAATACATGCTCCTTTTTTGCTGACTTCTATTTAGAATTATCATATCGCGTCTTCTGTATAATTCTATGTTTTGTATCCTCATATAGTGGGATTCTTATTAGATATTAAAGAGATTTAAAAGAAAAACAGTATAGACTAATTCTCATTTTAAAGTGGGAAAATAAGATAAGATTCCAACGCTATGAAAAAGGAATGGCTGTAAATGAGAGATGCTTCAGATCGAGAAGAATTTGGATAAAATTTCATGTAAAGGGAACTATCTAACTTCCATATATAAGAATAAATGCGATGTAAAAAAATAACCGTTGACTTCGAGTCATTTCTAGAGTTTAAACAGTTGTAATGAAGTAAAAATTCGATTCTTTTCAAATAAAAGATTAGCTAATGGATTGGTCAGATTTAGTAAAGATTAGCCCCGTGTTGCACTTTCGGGGTGGGTGGACGTAATAGGAAATGGAATCTCAAAAACTCTAAGAATCCTACAAGCCATTTTATGAGATATTAAATTCCCTCAATATAGTGATTTTGTATTGGATTTCTTCACTAGTATTATTGGAAAACTAAGATTTCTGATAGTAGGGTCACGAAAACTGTCCCTCAGCCTCAATTCATCGTCTGTTCTGAATATCGTAGGATATTTTTGCGTATCGAGCGCAATATCAATAAATTATTACTGTTGGTCAATCATTTATCATTATCGGTTTGCAATTGCAGTTACTTAAAATCATGAACTGTTTCGTATCGTATCATATTAACCTCTTTTTTCGGCGTCGCATGTCATACGTTCGGCTCTTTTGTGCCAGTGCGCTATTTAAATCCGTAATTAAGTCAACGTAACAATTAATTTTAAATACAAAAATCACCCTGGGCACGCTTAAATGTCTCGAGTATCCTTTACCATCTTAAATAGATTGAAATGATAATAAATACCCCAAATGGAATATGAAAAAAAAAAAAAGCTCCATGTCATTAAACCGGTTCTCTCGCAGTGGGTTACGAAACTTAACAGACGCTGTGACGTCATGTTAACTAGACTTCGTATTGGGCATACACCCTTGACACATAAATATTTGCTCTTTGCGGAGTCTCCTCCAACATGTAGCCATTGTGGTGACATACTGTCAAACACATTTTGAGACTGTATGGCTTTGAATAGACATCGGTTGAGGTACTTTCGCCCAAGCAGTTTGAACTTGTCATTTTTATTGGGAGAAATTCCACATTTCAACCTCTTCATGTACTTGAAGGACATTGGTGTTTTCCATGATATTTAGTTTCTTGTCTTTGATCTGGTATTTTTTTAATTTCTTGTTTTAGTATCTTTGTACTGTCGGTTCATTCATCTTGCCTTTTTTACTTGGATTTTAACTAGCGATTCTTTTTAAGCTCGTGTTCTCTGTACAGATTCTTGGTTTTCGGCGCAGCTTATCCCATTCGAGGATCTCGTGCCAGGGAAAGTCGAATCAACTTCCAACTTTATTAGGAGGTTAAATAAAAACGCAAGGCAAGCGTTAAACAGTTCCAGTAATTCCCATAAAATTTTCGTTTAAGACTTCCTGCAGTTTAAATCGGCTACCTTTTAATTTCCATTTTTAATTCCCGAAATTTAGTGAAATCTGCATTTATCTTGTATCAGTTTCACATCCGATAAAATCCAAAACGTACAAATCCGTGGAACTGAAATTCCTAACTATAATGTCGCGTCTCATCGACATATCCATTATTAATGGTTGGCCACGTAGTTACGTCAGTCTTTAGTCAATTAAATTTCAAATTATGCGGAAAAATTGTTATCAAAAGTGATTTATATTTGGCTTTAATACAAAGTCATGAAACCTCAAAATGCAATTATTCACTTGAACTGGTTTCATGACCTGTGCTGTCCTTTATTTTCCAATTTAAATTCAACGTGTCAAACTCCCATCGATTTATTAAGCTTTTCATCAAGATACGGTGTTATGCATTTCCTTATTCGTAGAATTTAGGCATTTCATTGGTAGAGACCATCCAAAGGTATCTCTGACAAATAACCAACTTAGAATTCCGGAAGAAAGTTTTCAAGAATGGTTGACCCCTCAGGGGCACATCTTCTCTAGATGTGACGGGCTTCACGACCCCGAGGTACCCTAGTGTCTGGTCTCCTTTCTGGTTTTTCCTCTCCTTGAGTTTTTGCCTTTTCCTTCCTTCCCTCGAGGGTAGGCGAGGGAGCTCTCCATGAGAAGCTGTTGCCACTCTGTTTGCTTCCTGCTTCTCATGGACAGCAACATACCCCCACGTGTTGGCCGTGCGTGGCAACCCATTGGACGGGTGGTACATTTTGGTCCCTGGTGTATCAATCGGCTGGTATCCCAGCCACTCGGCTGGTCTGCTCAAGGGGATCAAGCGACAGTGGTCAACTTCTGGGACTCTGCGTTAAGGGTGGTCGACGTTCCTGGAAGTGACCCTTAGCGTATAGGTCCTGGCTAGCATACAAGGCAAGTACTGAGGCTGGGGATACCCAGAGCCAGCAACTGCCTTCCCTTGTTGGGCTCCGTGGTGGGCGGTGCCGTCGGGGCCCGAATTCTTATCCTTTTTTATGGGTTCTTTTGTAAAATCACCGACCGAACAGCATCTGAACATTGACATTGACAAGGTATCGCAAACAGCTCGATTTTTGATTCTATCTCTTCCTGACAATCAGTTATCTAAATTATCACCTTTTGCAATTGAGAAGGGTTTACATGCTATTGGCGGAAGCCCTAGGAGTGTTAAAAGATTGAGATCTGGCGACCTGCTCATCGAAACCGCATCAGCAATTCAAACAAAATCTTTTCTTTTAGCTCAGAAATTCTTAGATTATCAGTTATCTGTTACAGTGCACAAGGCTCTTAATTCTTGTAGAGGAGTGGTGTCTGACAAGGAATTGATGATGGCTTCTGAATCGGAAATTATTGAAGGTCTCTCGACACAAGGCGTCATCGCCGCTCGTCGAATAAATATCAGGAGGGGAAACGATATCATTCCTACTAAACACGTTATATTAACGTTTAGTTCATCTAAGTTACCTTCAAACATCACAGCAGGGTATATTCGCTCTCCTGTTAAACCGTACATACCTAACCCTCTGCGCTGCTTTAATTGCCAGAGGTTCGGGCACTCGAAGGTTGCATGTAGAGGCCAACTTACATGCTCAAATTGCGGAATTGCCGGTCATTCAGCAAATGGTTGTCAGGCAGATCCTCACTGTTTCCATTGCAAACAAGACCATTCATCTGATTCTAAAGACTGTCCTCAATGGAAGACTGAAAAGAAAATCCAAGAAATTAAAATAAAACAGAATATAACGTATCCTGAAGCCAAAAAATTAATATCGCAGGAAAAAACGCCTTCATACTCACAAGCAGTTAAGTCTTCACTGTCCCAAAACACGCAAACTGATGAAAACATAACAAAAGTTATCGTTCCGCCTTTAACTAAACTTAAACCTAGCAAAGTCAGTAATAATCTGATACAAAGTTTCCCTAATGCAAAAAAATCAGATTCGTCTGCTATGACTCTGTCTGCATCTCAATTAATACAGGACAAATCTTCTAAATCTGTAACAAAACTTTCGAAGAAACCAAAACTGACTAAAAAAGTCAATGTGTTAGAAGTGAAGAAGAAAAGCAAAATTAAACCTTTAACGAAAGAGGATTTCTTAAAACCATCGGCAAGGAAAAAGCATGGAGAATTGGATTCCACCAGAGATCTCTCCTCTAAGATGACAAACTCGGAGGAAGAGATGTCAACAAGTGATAGTGACGATCCATCATCTTCAACCAAGAAGCTCTAAGCCTTTTTTTAAAACTTTTTTTAACCTTTTTAGTGGCCTTTGTTTCCTGGAACTGTCATGGTTTTCGCAACAAGTCTTCTGAACTGAAAGATATCATAAATAGTTACAAACCTGCATGTATTGCCTTACAAGAAACGTACATCAGAGACAATGATACAGTTAAAATTAGAGATTACTCTATTTTTAACAATACCAGTTCTAGTACCAGAGCTTCTGGTGGTGTTGCACTTGCTGTTGCAAATGATATACCTTCTAGTTGTTTACATCTCAACACAAATTTACAAGCAGTTGCCGTTCGTATGCACATAAAATCTCTAATAACTATTTGCAGCCTCTATCTTCCACCACATCAGACCGTCCATCAAACAGAATTGGATAATTTAATTTCCCAACTTCCTTCTCCATTTCTTATTCTCGGAGATCTGAACGGCCATAGTCCTCTTTGGGGGGGAACTGAAACAAATTCTCGTGGTCGGCAAATTGAGCAGCTTCTGGCTGATCACAATATCTGTCTTTTGAACAATAATGAAAAAACTCACTTCCACTTACCCACACAAACATTTCACTCAATAGATCTAGCGTTGTGTACTCCTGCTCTGTTACCGTTTTTAAATCTCACAGTTGCTGACAATCTCCATAATAGTGATCATTTCCCTCTGATAATCACTGACAATAGACACAATTCTGCTAACCATTATTATTCTCCAAAATACGTCTATAACGCTGCTGACTGGCAGAAATTCAGCTCATTGGCTGACATCACATCTGCCATAATAGACAATCGCACAGTTGATGAGGCACTAGAAAATATCATCAGTATTATTAAAACTGCAGCAGATGCTTCCATCCCATTGGCTAAGGGTACTCGGAGACGACAATATAAACCATGGTGGAATGATCTCTGCCAACAAGCTTATAAAGCACAGCAAAAAGCTTGGAATACCTTCCGAAGATATCCAACCACAGCTAACCTAATAAAATTTAAGAAATCAAAAGCAGATTCCAGACGGATACAGCGGCAGAGTCAAAGACTGTCGTGGCGAAAATACATCTCAACAATCACTTCGTCAACCTCAAGTAAAGAATTATGGCAAAAAGTTAAAAAAGCCTGTGGGAATGTTCCTTCCCATTCTATCTCAACTTTAACACATAATGATCAAACAATTTCTTCTCCAAAAGAAATTGCAGATACTATAGCTTCGTCTCTGGCTCAGATTTCTAGTAGCAGAAATTATCCTGACCATTTCCTGGCTCACAAATTAAAAGAAGAAAAAACAAAACTAAACTTCAATACGCAATCTGATCTGCCCTACAATAACAGTTTCACACTTTTAGAATTTCAGTCATGCCTTTCTACAGTTCACAACTCTGCACCTGGACCCGATAACATTGGTTATATTTTAATTAAACATTTAACAATTGAATCGCAGACAAACATCTTGCGTCTTTACAATAGAATATGGCAAGAGCAAACTTTTCCTACTTTATGGCACCAAGCAATAATTATCCCAATTTTAAAACCGGGAAAGGATGCCACTAACCCTCTTAATTATCGCCCGATAGCTTTGACCTGTTGTCTATGCAAATTACTTGAGCGACTGGTTAATAGGAGACTTGTACATTATTTGGAAACAAATAATATCATTCACCCACATCAGAGTGGTTTTCGGAAAGGCCGCTGCACACTTGATAATCTCTTAAGTCTGGAAACCGATATCCGTCTTGCTTTTCTTCAGAAAAAACACCTAGTTGCCATCTTCTTTGATATTGAGAAGGCATACGATCGCACTTGGAGACACGGGATTCTAAGCGATTTGTATGCCTTTGGTTTAAGAGGAAACCTGCCAATTTTTATTCGAAACTTTCTGAGACTCCGGAAATTTCGGGTCCGAATGGGGTTCGAATTCTCGGATTCCTATATCCAAGAGGAAGGCGTGCCGCAGGGTAGTGTTCTTAGTGTCTCTCTATTTATTATCAAAATCAACAATATTTTACATCAACTACCATCATTTGTCAAAGGACATTTATATGTCGACGACCTGTACATTTCATGTACAGGGAACCATATTTCTTTTATTGAGCAACAACTTCAAACTGCTATTCAGAAAATCAAACACTGGTCTGATTTTAATGGTTTTAACTTTTCTGCATCCAAGTCTTCAGGTGTTCACTTTTGTCGCAAAAGGGGTCTTCACTTCGATCCTGAAATTGAAATGGATGGTCGAATAATTCACATTGAAAATCAAGTCCGATTTTTGGGCATTCTCTTTGATCGTAAACTCACATTTCTGTCGCACGTAAAATATTTACGAAAAAGATGTGAAAGAGCATTAAACATTTTAAAAGTACTTTCAAATACCTCATGGGGAGCTGATAGACTCTCATTACAGCGTATATATCGAGCCACTATCCTCTCCAAACTAGATTACGGTAGTGCAATTTATGGTTCTGCTCGAAAAAGCGTTTTGAAAAAACTTGATCCTATCCATCATTCTGCACTACGGCTTTGTTCAGGTGCATTTAGAACATCACCAACTTCAAGTTTATATGTTGACTGCTATGAACCTCCACTGGAAATCAGACGTCAAATGCTCTCCTTACACTATTATTTGCGCATCTCATCCAATACTAGGCACCCATGTCATGGATTTCAACTTCGCCCATTTTTACATCGCTTACAACAAGCAAGACCATCCTGTGTGCCAACCTTTTTCACAAGAATGCATAATCTTATGAAAGATTTTAATTTACATGAAGTACCAATTTCTCTGCAACCGAGTTTCCTACCTCCTTGGAAAGACTCCGAATTTAAATATTTGAACCCATTTGGTTCATTCGATAAATCTAACACGTCTGACACAATCTTTCAGCAACTTTTTGCAGATCATCGACTTAGATTTCATGACTTTGTCCCTATTTATACAGACGGGTCAAAATTATCCTCTAGAGTTTCATTTGCTGTTGTTTTTCCTAAATCGGTTTCAGCTTTTACTCTCCTCCCCTTCTGCTCAATATTCACAGCAGAAATTACAGCTGTCTTCTACGCTTTAAAACAGATTTTAAAATGTCCAATTGGTAAATATGCAATATACACTGATTCTCTAAGCGTCTTGCAGGCGTTGAATTCTTTGCATTGTAAAAGTCATCCATTGGTGTTTTCAGTGTTGGATCTCTACGAAAAGTTGATTTCCCAAGGATTTTCTCTAGTTTTCTGTTGGGTTCCATCCCATGTAGGAATCGCAGGAAATGAACAAGCAGATAGTAATGCTCGTTCAGCCACACACTTTTCACATGAACCCGTGCCAGTTTGCGATCTCAAGAAATATATTAAATCCTGTTTACAAATGAAGTGGCAGATACATTGGGACCAAGAAATAAATAATAAACTTCACAGCATTAAACCCATTATTGAGAACTGGTCAGAGGATGTTAACCGTAAAAGGAGCACAATTCTGACCAGACTTCGCATTGGGCATACCAGATTTACCCACCGTCATCTTCTGCTGGGTGAGCCAACTCCTACTTGCCCACACTGTAGCTGTACTATGTCTGTGAAACACATACTCATTGAATGCAAACATTTTAAAATCCATCGTTTGCGTTTTTTTAACACGAGCTCACCTACTTTAACCACAATGATTGGTCGTCACCCTCACATTTACCTCTTTGAATTTTTAAAAATCACTGGATTTTATCCACACATTTAAGCAACTTGTTCCAACTCTTTTATACCTCACTCATTTGTACCTTATCTCGCTAGATAAGCATGTGAAAGTTTAATTTCTTCTGCATTTGACTTTTATTGATTATTTTTATCCGCTTACTACCTTTTTACATATTACTTTTTCACACATTACCTTTTACAAATTACTACCTTGTTTGGCGCAGCATGGCCAAATACTGGCCCTTGCGCCAAAAACCCTCAAACAACCAACCAACCAACCAAGAATGGTTGAATGAAGACTGTTTTAAAGTTTCAAAATTGTGTTAAATCTTTCACAAATGGGCTATTTTTTAGGCCAATGAGAAATTTATCCCGCTTAGCCCCTTCTTAGTCGGTTTTTTTTTTCTTCCTCCGAATCTCTGACAAAATGATTGTTTTCCATTCAAGGTGGGAAATCTCACCGCGAAAATATGAAGAAAGAGGACTATTTGCGCCATTTCTTAGCAATATTCAGAAATACAAGAAAATAATCGCGAAATATAATGAGACGTGTAAATAGGGACGAATTCATTTTAAAAGATGCAATATTTCTCTTCGTCGCATGACATCCCAAGTAACGCAACATGTTGTCCGATATTGTATAATATTGTTCTATTATATATTATATTGTAGAATATTATACAATATTTTTCAATATCATACAATATTATACATTATCTTTGTGCTACTAGGGACGCGACGCCGACCAAGAAGGGGTTAAGATTGGAGAAAGAACAGTTTAACTTTCGGATCCATCGTTTAATGTAACTGATCCAGAAGTCAGCAAGAAATGATTTTTGAGTACTAGTTTTGTCTGCGTAATTGTACTCCACAACCGGAATGCTAAGACTGCGATTTACTGGAACCTGTAACAACAAGACTTATTCTTGACCTTAAAGTTATTGACGTGGAAAAAATTGACGTGAAGGTATAAAACTCTTCGATTTTTGAACGTAATTTATGTTCAGTAGCCAGAAGAGACATGCAAAACATTGGAGCGCAGCGGAATAGTCGGCAACAGATAGAATTCTCTTTCAGACGTACATCGAGCTATTCAGTATTCATCTGTGCATTTCTAGCGAACATAGTAAAATCTTAGCAGAAATCGTTTTGCTAAAAAGGACGCAAAATATCGTTGAGGATATTAATGAAGGCATTTTACGACTAGATAATTCCATGCTAAAGGTCTGCATTATTTAGGGAGACAATTCACTCAAGGCGTGTATTTCAGTAGGGAGGAGGGAGACGCTGGAAAGTAGGAAATGCGATTAATAGAAGATTTACGAACTATTTGATATAAAATACAACAGCAGTTGGGAACTCTTTTTTTGGATCTTCAGTCACTTTCTAAGAACTGAAATTGTTGCAGGTGCAATATATCACGTCTCTGGTAAACTCAAACTGAAGCGCAGGATTTGGTTATCCACAAGAAAACTGTCTTCGAGAAAAAAGTGACGGTTAGGCATTGAGAACTTCCTTTCGCACTGATTTAATTTTTATCACGTTAAAATCATTAGTAGCTCTGGTATCAAAAACCGCTACAATCCAACCTGTCCATCGCCTGCTTTTAGATAATTTCAGACCAAGATTTGAGACCTTTTCATAATCATTATGTACCAACTACTGTCATGCGTCTCTAGATTATAGAAACAAAACGATGTTGTAAGATTTCAAAGTGAAATATTTCATGGGTAGGGACATCAGGAACAGTCTAACATGATGCATGGTGGGTAGATATCAAACTGTTTTGGAAGTAAATGTTTTGGTTTGCCGAGACTTTCTCAAAATTTGTGGAAAATTTTGTCTTGCTTAATTTGGCGTGCGATATATATAGAATCCGTCGTGAAGTAGTTTGTGCGAAGAATGGGGAATGCATTTTTAGATAAAAGTAGTCGAAAATGTTCCAAAATCAAGGATGTAGAATGGATTGTACCAGGGCACAATATTTCCTCTGTTGTATTTATTCATAAACACAATCTTCATAGCGGCCATTAAAAGTGCTGCCATAGGATATTACCTTCCCCCACTCCTCGCTACTACACCGGTAGAGGTATGCACTGCGCGAAATGAAACTGCGTCAGTGGTATGTGTAGGGAAAATTTGTCTTGTTTTGCAGTACTTTGAAAACTGTGTACGATTCATGGGGTATGGATTGCGCCAGTGGATAATATAGAATGCAAGCTATTGGTCGTGGTAGAGAGTGGGTAATAGATGAAGTGAAAACTTCTTCATGGATTTGGTAATGTGTGGTGTGAGAACTGTGGATCTTGGTAGTATGAGTACTGTGTGGTGTGAGAACCAAGGTCTGGGTAATGAGTAATGTATGTGAGCCATGGATGAAGCGTGTGAATATGTGAACCGTCTCGATGAGTTATGGAGGATGTGTATGGACCGTCTTGGTGGTGTGGGTTATGGATGATGTATGTGGACTGTCTTGGTGGTGTGGGTTATGGATATCTGTGGACTGTCTTGGTGGTGTGGGTTATGGATGTCTGTGGACTGTCTTGGTGGTGTGTGAACCGTCTTGGTGGTGTGGGTTATGGATGATGTGTGTCAAACGACTTGGTGGTGTGGGTTATGGATGATGTGTGCCAACAGTCTGGCCTTGGTAGGTTTGGGTGATGGATGATGTGTGTGAACTGTGGGTCTTGGTACCATTGGCAATGATGCGTGTGAACTGTGGATATTGGCAATGATGCGTGTGAACTGTGGATATTGGCAATGTTGATAAACGTGTGGAGTGTATGAAATGTGGTAATGAATTTGTGTAATCTCGGTCGTAGTAGTGTAGGTAACGTGTGGAATTGTGAGAACTTTAGGCAGTTGCATGGCTATGTACAGCGTGGCAGTTGTGGCTCATGGCATGGGTTTTGTGGAGTTGGGCGAGCCGTGGTTTGTGGTGTGGGCTATGTGAGGGAGTATGAGAAATGTGTAATGGTAATGTTCAGTGTGTATAATGAAATTAAGCAATGCTCATTAATTACGTAATGTATACAAACGAAGCATTCTTGCGGTTGTTAGATGGCCGGAAATTTATAAGATAATGTATCTTTGTTGTGATTTTTATATGAAAATTCCCTTTTGTCAATGATTAACTCTTCTTTTAGCTGCGGTCAGCGTCTATTTCACCGGTATATTTTTCGCTTGTTTGCTGTTCAGATTTGCAAGCTTTAATAACTTAGGAAATCTTACAGAACTGACGCGCTGCCTTCTGAGCTACGGAGTCTTCTTAAATCTTACAGAATCAATCCTGGAGAGATAATCCGGGATGTTAAACTTCGAAATTCTGAGTTTTCATTCCCGCAATGACGGTTCTGTCCGATTTCGAACCAGTTCTGTGTTAAAAATCGTAATCAATGCACCCATAATGGTTTTAAAAATGCAAGATGGTAACAAAAGGTTTTAAGTTTCGCAAAAATGCATCGTACTAAAAATCACTTCACGACGGATTCTGTATGTATCACGCCAATCTAAGCAAGATAATTTTCCACGAATTGCCAGAAAGTCTCATCAAATCAAATCAATCTCTTCCGAGACAGTTTGATATCTCGGCATCATGTTAAACTGTTCCTGATGTCCTACCCATGAAGTTTTCCCTTCGAAATCCTACGACATCGTTTTTGTTTCTATAATGTAGAGACGTACAACAGCACTTTGTACATAATAACGATTCTAAAGTGGTCTTGCATCTCGCTCTGAAATGGTCTAAAAGCAGGCGACGGGCAGGCTGGATTGTAGCAGTTTGATACCAACCACTAATGGTTTTAACGTGATAAAATTAATCAGCGCGAAAGGAAGTTCTTAATGCCAAACCGTCATTTTTCTTGAAGACAGTTTTCTTGTTATGGATAACAAATCCTGCGCTTCAATCTTGAATTTACCAGAAACGCGATATAAATGCACTGCAACAATTTCAATTCTTGAAAACGCGTCTTACGATTCGAAAAAAATTCCCAACTGCTGTCGTACATTTTATATCAAATAGTTCGTAAATTTTCTATTACTCGTATCTCCTACGATCCAGCTTCTCCCTCCTCCCTACCGAAATACAAGTCTTAAAGAGTGAATCGTCTCCCTAAATAATGTAAATCTTTAGCATGGAATTATCTAGTCATAAAATGCCTTCAATAATATCCTCAATTATATTTTGCGTCCTTTTTTTGCAGAAAGATTTCTGCTTAGATTTCACTATGTTCGCTAGAAATGCACAAATGAATACTGAATAGTTCGATGCATGTCTGAGAGAATTCTTCTGTTGCTGCTGACTATTTCGCTTTCCTCCAATATGTTTTGCATGTCTCTTTTGGCCACTGAACATAAATCACGTTCAAAAATTGACGAGTTTTATACCTTCATGTCAATTTTTTCCTTAAATAACTTTAAGGTCAAAAATAAGTCTTGTAACAGGTTCCAGTAAATCGCAGTTTTACCATTCCGGTTATGAAATACAATTACGCGGACAGAACTAGTACTTAAAAATCATTTCTTGCTGACTTCTGGATCAGTTACATAAACGATGGATCCGAGTGTAAAACTTTTCTTTCTCCAATCTTGCAGCATAGTGATAAACAGCTCATTTGTGGCAAATTAAGCACTATGATGAACCTTTAAAACTTTCGCGTTTTCGAGATCTTTCTCCCAGAATTCTTTTACGTTGGTTATTTGTTAAATACCTTTAGCTGATCTCTACCAATGAAATGCCTAAATGCGACGAATGTGGAATTGCATAACCCCGTATCTTGATGGAAAGCTTAATAAATCGATCGGAGTTCGATACGTTGAGTTCAAATCGAATAATAGAGGACAGCACTTGACGTAAAGCGGGGTTTACACGCGAACAGTAAAACCGACAGTAAGAGATGACGCATGCGCAGAATCATAAAAGTTTTAACCAGGCCACGGCAAGTCTCTGTCCGAACTTGACAGCGACATTTTACTGTCAGTTTTACTGTTCGCGTGTAAACCCCGCTTAAAGCCTGTCAAAAGGATATAGCTTTTGAGGTTTTATGGCTTTGTATGAATTCCAAACATTACACTTGGATAAGCCATTAAGAATAGATGTACCGATAAGACGAGATATTAACTAGAAATTTCATGGATTTGCGAGATTTTGATTTTATCGGATGTGAAGCTGATAAGTGATAAAATATGGATTTAACAAAATTTCGGCAATTAAAAATAGAAATTAAACGGTAGTTGATTTCAAACAGCAGGAAAACTTAAACGAAAATTTTTATGGGATTTTCTGAAACAGTTGAGGGATAGTTTGATACCGCATCGCATTAATAATTTTTAAATAATTTACAACTGGAAACTGATAATGACTGATGGTCGACCAACAGTATTCAAAATTTCGACATTTTGCGCTCTACTTAAGTATTTTGCTTTACACGGAAGGGTGAGGACTCTAAATCGAATGATAGTTTTCTTGACTCGGCTAACAGATATCTTAGAAGTCGAATATATTATTACTGTCTTGAGAGAATTAACATCCCATAAAACGGCTATAAGAATTTCTAGATTTTCCGTGATTCCATTTCATATTGCATCCACCCACCCCGAAAGTGCGATACTGGCGATTAAACTAATATCTCACTAGGAACTAATTTTATCTTTAAGCAGTTATGCGATGAAGTAAACTACAAAAAAGACACGATGTCGACGGTTATTTGCGAGTTCTTCGCATTTATCCTGCTTGCATATGGATTTTCAGAAATTCCTTTTCCATAAAATAAATTTTACCAGATTTAGTCTCTGAAATTATCTGAACATCTCACATTTACAGGCCATTCCTTTTCCATAGACTTGAAATTTTAATTTTCCATTTTAAAATGCAAAATTAGTCCAGACTATATACGTCTCGTTCTTTCAACTCTCCTTGACTGCTAATAATTACCCCTCTGTACGAGAAGACAATATGTGCAATCTACAGAAGACGTGATTTCACAATTTCAAATATTAGTCCATTAAAGCATGTATTATATGTTGTCAATCTATAAACGAGTAATTACTGTATTAAAAATGAGAATTATATAACTAAAACTACTCGTAAAATCAATTTCTGCACATTAAGATTGGAATTGTTTTTATACAGCGAGAATTTGTCACACGCATCCGCCTCGTAAACTAAAATGGCGGCATCTTTGGATACGTGGTTCAATGTTTGATTCCGTTTGAATAAACTGAACTAGGGAACTCGATAGAAGCAGAGCCAGGGTGAATCGCCTTGAATTGTAGATAGATAGAATTCAGCACTTGAGATGCGTCAGAATTGTTCCGGGATGAAACCATACTGGTATTAACCGAAAATCTTGAGATGTATCAATGTATTTTATAGGTCAAATGTAATGATTTCATTAATAAATTGTCAATCGCAAAAATAGGAACGGCGAATTTGAGAACTGGAAATGAAATGATTAAACTAATTAATGACCTGCTGTTTTTAAGACGGTTAAAATCCATTTTAAAGTATCCTCCGAAGTGGTTCAGTTACTCTCTGTATTTAAAATGTTGATTTTTCAACTGCAGGGGAATATTTCTTGAACGACTTTCTTTTATTTGATAAATTGGTCGTAATTCTTTTTCCGTCACTTCTTTGCTTTCCTAGTTGTACGTAATGAATTTTTTTTAATTATTCAAAATGTTTTAGAATGCGTTAGGATCGTATTCTAAGATCGTTTGAATGAGTAAGAAAGAATTGTCTTCTAAAATGCCGTATAACCGGTTATGATAGGCGAATATTCCAAAATTATGTGGTCTCGCTTGATGCAGACCTATGCGGCGAGAGAGCTTCAGAGGAGAAAATGATCCTTCGTTGCTGCTATTTTCTTGGACAATAACATGACGATCCCTGCCTGATCGGAGACCACCTTCCCAGCTCTGACCACCTTGTATGGAGACCAACTTTTCGAAATGTACCAGAATGTACCTTAGGGAGGGATGACAAAGTATCTATCCCCGTCCTACCTAGACATCTAGAAGCACTAACAGTTCAAGGACTTGGTAAGTTGAAATACAATAGTATCAAAACAGATTCTAATTAGAAACCAAGTTATTTTTCATTTTAAAAGAATTGTATTCATGTTCTAAGGTATTCATAGCTTGCACTACTTTCTACCTTCATTTGGAACTAATATACGTAAATCCATCGAAAACTTCTTAGTGAAGTCTAGCAGAAATCTTAATGTGCTTAGATAAATTACTTTGTTGTGCTTTAAAATATTTCGCTGAGAACAATTTCTATCCCAGGTGTCGTTACTCCAGATAAAGATTTCTTAAGTAAGCGATTTCTGTTATATTCAGTTCTACTGATGTTGCAACCTCAAAAAATTCTATTTTCAGATAAATTCTCGATTGACTGACATAGATTAATGTAGGATATTACCGGTAAAGAATAATTTAATCATTGCGCAAATTAATTTGTAAAGAGCTAGATTAATGATTTTATTTGGCGATAGATGGAATTAGTGATCTGCTCAGGACGTGTCAGAGCAGCGCCCTCTTTTTCCCCAACAAAACCAGACTGCACGTTCAGAGCAGCGCAGCACACCACACGCAGCCGACATGTTAACATCTCTCATCCCTTCTGTTGCAAATCAGATCAGTGTTGGCGCAGTTAAGCCGCCGATCTTCCCACTATGGTAACTATGTCCCACCTTACTTTCCTTATGGCTCTGTAAATCTCTAATACCACAATTATCCTAACCAGTAAACTCTATCCCTCGTTAATCTAGCTCACTCATCAAATAAACATGATTTCATGTAAAACAGCAAACTTCCTGTTGTCTTTCTGTCTATATATCTTTCCCCACAGTACTTTAATAAATGTTTTTGTATTTAACTTGAAGTCTCCTCGCTTATTTTATGCAATATTTTGTTCTAAATTTAATGTAATAAAGAAACCCTTTAATTCCCTAGACATAAACCCGATCTATTTACCCTTTAAAGGTAACCCTTCCTTGGGCATTTTTGTTTAATTGAACGGAATCCCACATTAATGAACGCTACACTATCGTCAATACTGTACAATTTTTTTTTGGCTCGTTTGTAACGGATCGATTCATCTAATCTGTATCAATTCGAATGCTCTTTTTCAGATCTCATTCGACGAAGACAAGCCGTTTAAACCAAGATGGACATTTTTGAACATCGTCGATAAAAGTTTATTTGGGACCATCGATGGCGGTTTTTCGCACAGGCGTTTGAGGCGCTCACCTCGTCCTTTACTCCCTGCGGGTGTCTCAAAATCGATTCGACGTAGTTCTAAGCCGACGGCAATTTTATGGACGGACCTCGAAGCAACTTTGGACCTGTGGTCTCCTTGTAACAGAATCCGCCACTGACCATCAAGTTCTTGGAATTCCAGGCCTTTACAAGATTATTAAGGGTGCAGAGATGTCCAGCAACTTTTCGTGCTGACGACAAACGATGTTACAGTTGAACGGAGCACACGAATTCAAAGATTTAGATGACAGATGCAACAATAGACAAAGAAGCAAATTATCTTTTCCTAATTGTCACTTACGGGAACTTCCAAAATTATAGCGAGTGGGAAAATGTATGAAAACATTTTGGTATTAACAATTTATGAACAAGAAACCCAACAGCAGTGTAAAATGTGATGTAACCAATTTGGTTAGCAATCTTTAGAGACTCTCTATGGAAATTAATGTCTCTCTTTTTAAAGCTTTGCAGGCGGGAGTAATTTTCCATGTTTTTGAATACCTAGCCGGTAAATATAGGTAGAGCACGCAATTGCTGCAACTATTGCAGGCGTCCATCGCCCAACTGAAATTAATCTTTCACTTTCAAAGTTTTTTTTCTTCCCTAACGCTGATGAATCTCCCACCTGAAAAGACTACCCGTATTGAACGTGTCTGTTTTCTGTGTCTAGCTGGTAAATCTATTTAGTGCACCAGTTAACTGTCAGTGCACTCGGGCAAATGTTGTTGAAAGTTTCCATGCTTTTGGGGATTTTGACAGGTTACGTTACCCAAATATTTTATTTTCAAACTTCTGCTGTGGATTTCGAAACCTATATTAAAAATGAATGTTTGATATTTCAACTAACGCTCTGTTTGGCAAATTATTGCTCAAAAGTTTCGTCTTAAATTAGCAACACGAATTTTGCTGGCGTAATTGAATATCGAGATACTTATTGAGTTTCTCTAGACAATTTTAGTTTTGGAAAACTATTTCTGAAATAACTTTTGATATGGGTTCACAGCGTTTTGAAATTTGGCAAAAAAAAAACTAATATCCTGTACTCCTTCCAACCTTAATCTCTGATTTTAAAAGCCATCGCACGTGGCGGAATAATTTGCTGTTTATCAGATTAAACTCTTTACATATCATTCTCGCTGACCAAATCAGTGAAAATAATTTATATATTATATAGAAAGACAAGTATAATTAAGATGGAAGCAATGAAAGGCTTCGCACTGTTTACCAACTTAATTTAATCTGTTTAAGCGGGTCAGTTTTTCTTCAGCAAATGTAATTTTGGTTACATTCTAACTCTGAGCATTTTTTGTCCATTGCTGTATTTCGTTGATCAGATCACTGGCACACAAGACAAAAAAAAATTATAATAAAATTTAATAAGAACTTGACCTTTTTTAATTGATAGTTCTGAGTGTGTCTTTCTACTCTTAAAATGATTTGTTTATTTTAAAAGATCAATTGCAATTTCATGATTTATGTAATTTTTTTTTTACATTCATTCGACTAAATTCTCACCGGGTAACCTTTTCAGCTTACCCACAAACTTTATAACTAAAATTATTTTCTCAATCTTTCGATAAAAAAAAATTAATGAATCAGAACTCTGCAAATGTCGTAAAATCTTCTTTATTTACACCAGCTTCAGTTTGTGAATGTGGAGTTTATGCAATAAAAATATTCCATATATTTTCATAATTGTCCAATAAGTAATTTAATTTTTGTTCCGCTATTATTTACTGTCAAAAATTTGTGCCAGCATCTTAACATCCTTCGGTGGTGTAGTCGCAAAATAAGCGTGCCGGAACGCTCTAAACTTGGGCGACAAAATCGCCCTGTTTTAGGGAGGTTTTGTAGGTTTTTTTTGTTTATTTCTCGCAAAAAAAAAAAGTGCTGGAACGGGGTTCCGTCTCCACTACACCCCTGACCTCTTCAAGTGTTGAAAGAACCTCAAACGAACTCTATTTGAGTGTATTTGTTTGACGGATATTCAAATCATAAATATTCAGTGAGGATTCTCTTTACGATCAAGGCTCTAAAATAAAATTTGGTGTTTATATTTGAAGCAGTCAGAGTTGAGCTCATGGCGAAAAAAATCGTATTTCCGCACACAGTGTGGAAGATGCTTCAAAAAAAAACCTATTCAGCAAAAACATATGATTATAATCTTGCCCAAAATAGAATGTTATAAATAACTGTAATAAATATAAATTATTGCATGTTGTATATATTTGCTACTTTTAACCCTTTGCACTCCGATGTCGCCTGTTGAGCGCCATTCTAGACGTCGCATCATTTTGACGTTCCTTGATTTCTATGGTTCAACTACCTGCAAAGTTGTATAATAAATTTTTAGAAAAAAGGAACTTACACAAACATATTTTTTACGTTCCAAAGCAATATGAGCTATTGTTAATCAGCGAATAATTATGCATCTAACTATAACTTTTTATTTTTTGGAGAGCAAAGGGTTAAGCTAATTTAATCCTCCGTTAGTCGCAATATCGAACAGATGCGAGTGCAGTCTGTATCTATTAACTGTATTTAACGCATTAAAATTTGAATTTTTTCTTGCAGAATACCCTTATGATGTTATTAGGACAATTAAAGGAAAAATCACCAAAACCGGATAAATGTATCATAGAATAGAAATTATATCCGCGAGATTCATTGCGACTATTTAAAGATGAAAATTATTGTAACTGATGGAGGGTTATGTTCGATTTCCTTTAATTATTTTGCATTATTGTTTGTTTTCAATACTTATTTTAATTTTCTTCCTTACTTGTATTTTTTTACTGTAAAGAATTGTTTCGTATATGGACTGAATTGTTTGTATACTTCAGTAAGCCTCGTGTTGTACGTTTGTGGTACATTTGGAGTACCTCATGTTCAATAATTAATAAATAACGGAGAGTTACGCCATCGAAAAGTTTACGTTGTCTGACAAACTAAGACGCGTATTGTGTATGAATCGAATTTTATATTTTAAATTTCAGTTACTAAATATTTTTGAATGCTTAGTAATGTAATTAAGTTTTGTGATGACAAATACTTTTCAATGTGTTTCCAGTGAATTTTCACATCTCAAGATGTTCTAAAATACCTAGCCCTAACTACCTCTTGTTTGAAGTTTAAAGAGATGTTAATTATACCCTGAAATATTCAAGTTTAAATGTCAGATATTTTAAAATTTAAATTTCAACTATTTCTGGAACATTTTAATCTTTATAAATGAGTTAAATAATATAACAGCGCGCATCCATTTGTTGCATCCATTTACAAATCTTATGAATCTTTTACTTGTTTGCTATAAAAATTGATTATTTTAATGCTTTACATCCTGAATACAAAAATTTTAGCTCTAATTTTTCAATTCCTACTATTAGTTCACCCTCTCCCTATATATATTTATATATCTTGTTCAAATTTTCAATCGTTAATAAAATACGTCTTATTCATCCACTCAAGTTCAAATACATTTTTTAAAACTTGTAGTGGATGACATTTGATGTTAATACAGTTTTTTCAAATATTCATTAAATTTAATTAATTTTAGTTTTATATGGGAGAAAATTTCTAAAATAAAATTTTTCTTTGTTGACCTAAGTAGGAATTGACTTAATTTTTTTTTATATTACTTGTTTTTGTAAATATTCATACAATTGTAAGAAAATTAACTACATTTAATAAAAAGGGAATTGTTAAGAGTTCATTTTTCCCCCAACGGTTTTTCAGTAAAGGATGACTGATGGCTGTGCTAGCCAGTCGATCAGAAATCCACCGAATTTAAAATTTTAAAAAAGCATTTGATCGCCATGCCTGATCAACATGGGGATTGATATGCTTTAGAAATAGGATGTTTATACAAAATTAAAATTGCATAAATTATAAATTGCATATAAATAGCATCTTTGCAAATGAAATATCGCGGAAATCATTTCTAGAGTTGAATGGATGTAATGATAAATAGTTCATTAGATTATAGCACAAACTACTTTTAATTGAAGCTTCCTTTCCAAAATGATATTACTTAAATTTGGTAAAAGTTTTTAAAACATTTTATAAATGCTTTACGAAGTTGAATTTTTAAAATTATTTTAGTTTTTAATTAAATTTTTTAATTTTCTAATTTTTAGTCTAATTTATAATTCATTATTACGGAAAGTTGAAATCGGATTTTTCTGCAACTCATAATCAGGTGGTGCCACTTGTAAGGAATCCAAATTTAGTTATAGTAATCATTTTAATGATAATTAAGCTCTGAAAAAATAATTAGTGTATTGTCTTCGACAACACACAAGTGAACAAAATTTCTATATTCTATCACAGCAGGAAATTAGTAAAAAAATCGATTACAAAATTCCATCTTAATTTCATTTGTTTCGTGTTTGTAAAGTGTGTAAAAATAGTGGTATTCTGAATTTTGATGCTTCTGAAATATATAAAATTAGTAGAAACTTTTCCCTATAAAATTTAAGTAAATTACAAAATTTTCTTGGTGAAATTATTCTTTCAAATGTTAAGAAATATCTTAAAAGTTTTGTTTGAAATTCACGATACCATTATAGTGATTAGTATAGATGTATTCTCAATGTTAAGTGCTTCGTATTTTACCTGTTTTGCCTCAACAATTGAATGTTACTTTTGATGGTTCACTAATGAATGTTTTCTGTTAAAATTTCACCATCTGTATAGATTCTCCATTCCAAATGGATGAATGAATGTATTACCTTTTTAATTTTATATCGATTTTGTTAGAATTTGAAATATTATCTGTTTTTTTTTCATTCTCTGTATAACAACTTTGAAAATAAAGTTTTATTTTGCATACTTACTGTATTTAATTTCGAAGTTGTAAGCTTAATAATTTATGCGAAAACCTGCACATAGAAGGTAGATGTGAAATACTCATTTGCAGCAGTAGTTCTAATATAATTTCATGAAAACCAGGATAACTTCATTCTATTGGAACTAAAAATGAATGCTGAACGAATTTTTTGCGAACGAACGATTTGTTTGTTATCCATTGCTGAAATCGTTTTGAGTCTTTTCATTAATTTGAGCAATAGATAGCTATGATTTATAATATGCAATAGAGGTAACATAAGAGATTTATGATCAAAACTGCCCTTTAACCCCTAATATCCAGTGGGTACTCACTCACAAGGACACGAAAAAGTGACTGTAACAGTCGGGTTCTTTGAGTTTCCTTTGTTGGGAGACATCACTTTTTCCGCACGTTAACAACGGGAAAAGTGACGTCTCCCAACCCAACCGGGGGTATCGGAATAGACCCCAGTAGCTGGCAGCTGAAAGCGTTTTTAAAATTAAAATATTTTTCTCTTCCCTGGGGCTGCACCAAAAATCATCTAGAATAAAATTAAAAAGAATCTACAGGAATAAAATTAAAAAGCTATTGGTAAATTAATTAGGTATATAAAGGGTGTTAAGAGAAATATAAGAACAGTCTGTTTTCTCTTGACATTTAATCCTTAAATGCCCTGTCTTACCTTTTAAGCAACGTACCCTATTTTGTCTTCTAAAATATCGAGAATAAAGAAGACTCATATTTACGGATCCTACATAATAGGGAATGAGATTGGACGATTCTCATTGGTTCTCAATGTCACGTGACTTGGCTTGCTTTTAAATGACGTCATAACTCCACTCTTAGACGGGATTTTTATTATTAATCCGCCATTGCATCATGAAAAGAACAAAACTCTTCTCTAATTATGGTTATGGCATGATGAATGCATTTTTAGAATAAAATAAAGGAAGAACCTTTAGCATTGGCAAGTACCGTTTAGTTTCACGACGTCATTTAGAAGCAAGCCAACTCACGTGGGTAAACTTGGAGTTTACGGTGCCGGCCTTCTTCTCGCCAATTCTTCTTGGTGCAATTTCATGCGCCGTCGCAAAATACTGTTCTGGATGTGCAGTACGCTTTTTATTGCTCTCTTGCGCATGCGTCACCTGAAAACGAGAGATTGAGCACGCAATACCTGCAGCATTTCAAGTGTGTACCGGGCAAATTTTTTAACTTAAAAAAACATCAGCGGCTTCGCTTTCACCATAGCAGGAAACTAGTAGCTCCGCTTTTTCATTGAATATTAGGAATCCTCGTTTTTTAAAAAATTCCGAAAACGAGAATTTTCTCTCGCAATGCCTGCGGCATTTCAAGCATGTACCGGGCAAATTTTTTAACTTAAAAAACATCAGCGGCTTCGCTTTCAGCATAGCGGAATAATCGTAGCTTCGCTTATTCATTGAGAAACAAAACACAGAGAATAACATACACGGTATTGAACCGATATTCCATCCGAAGAATTCCAAACGAAGTTTTATTCAAATTCGAATTTATCGACCAATCGCATCGAAGAGTTGAACAAAACAGTCCAATCATGGCGCTATACAGCCTGATAAGCAAAACACCGATGAAAGGATCAATTTGTGCGCATGCGCGCTTGGCACTTGTTAAAAACATCTAGACGCAACCAAAACAAATGTTCTGTCATCGCCGTTCTTGGCGGCAAAGATTTGGCGATCCTAAGAGGAACGAAGTAGGTGGGCACCGTAAAATCCAGGTTAACCCTCGCGTAACTTAGAGAACCAATGAGAAGCGTCTTTATTCCTTACTATGTAGCATCCGTAAATATGCAAATAAGACTGAAGCTCTAATAACGGTTGTTGCCGGTAGGATACATACTATAGTCTGTTCGCCGAGACGAGAGAACGAAACTAAACAAACGCATGCGCAGATTGGCGATGATTAAACAACTGGCACTTTGCCAAGAGCGCCAAACAGACAGTCTGAGTTTCTGCTTTTTTTTCATCTCCGCTGTTTATTACTGTCTTTGACTGCTAAAATTGACGTTTTTTTCGAGTGATTTTGCATTTTATACACACAAATGGAGAGTCAAAAAACTTATTTGAGTCCACCGAAGAAGAGTGTAAAAGGAAAAGCTTTGAGTAAGGCTGAAAAGGATATGATTTTGGCGAATTTTATTTTTTCATTAGATTCAAACTAGGGATTTGGGCCAAAAATGTAGCTCTTTGGCGATGTTTCCGTAACCCGTTTGTTTACTTTCGTTCCATCGTTTGCGCGAACAGACTATAAAAATGTTATTAAATCCATTGGCAACATGTATATGGCAACCCGAGTGCTCATAAAATAAACTGATGTTTTTCACTTGAGGTTGTATCTTTTTTGCTTTGTTTGTACGCTTGAGAACACCATATTCTACAATTCTGAAGGAAATTCCTTATCCGTATTATTAGTTCTTAAAATTCATCTGTGTTTGACATTATGGAATTTTATCAAGGACATTTTTTTTCTCGACTAAAGCCCAGTGTTGGCGATTGGTAAACTGCTTTTTTGCTGTGAACCACACTTAAAACAAAATAGGATTTTTTTAAGTATTTTCCCCATGTTTTATTCAAGAAATGAAAATTAAACATTTTAAAATCGGGCTTTTAAGGGTTGATGCTGGAATAACAGTCTTCAACATTTGACGAACCGAAACATTGTAGCGCGAAAATGTTGCAGGCTTGATTCGTCTGTCTTCATATTTTTTTTTAAATATGAAGACAGGTGATTCCAGTCTTTCTCAAAGTATATTATAAAATGTTGAGAAAACCTTATTTAGAATATTTTAGACAGCAAATTACTCCTATAAGCAGGACTTCAGATTCTATGGAAACAAGCATCGCTTGCTAGAGATGTCGATGGATCGGTATTCCATCTTGATGAGCGAAATATTTTTCTTACAAGAACGAAGTTTTATTACATAACTGCGTTAAAATTACTAAAGTACAAAATATTGTATGAAAAAAAATGTAATCGTTCATTCTTGTAATTAAATCCATCATCCGGTTTTAAACATAGTTTAAATATCTTTTGAAAAAACACTTGATGGCATTTTTTGTGAGTGTTGAATTATGCTAATGAAATGTATAGAACAGACATCAATCGGTCACTTCTACTTTTTCTGTTACTGCTTGGTAAAATGGAACTGTTTGGAAGAAAAATATTTCAGTGTGTATAGTCGGCTATACATAGCTTCAAATTTTTGTTTGAACTTCAGATTATTTTGCTTGTTGTTTGAAATAATTAATTTTCCTCCGCAGGTTTGTTTGATGTTTTCTTGTGTAGTACACTTCTGTTCCTTCAATATGAATGCTTGTTGCAGCAAAAACCAGCGGGAGTGGCCTCCCCTAAACTTTCTCGTACACTTTCCCAAAAATGTGCTGTTTCCGCTCCCCCTGTGTGGATAAAAATTTCGAACCTACTGTAACCCAGAATGCAATGACTATCAGAAGGTTTTTCATTGTAGATTCATTATAGCGATTGTAAAATATTTAGGTGAAGAATCAAATTCAAAGATATGCGTATGTATTAAAACTTAGCAGTATTTATTTTCTGTCACACTCTAGCAAGCTCTGCTAATGCGAGGGCGTGCGCGAGCGAAAAGAAAACGGGAGAAAATGTCCTCGTTCGCTATCGCTGAATAGCTTGCGCATGCGCAGAGATTGCTTCCAGTACGCAAGTAAAAAAATTGAATATGCAATTTGAACACCTTTTTTTTTAACCGATTGAAACGAAATTTGGGCTCAGATCTATAATTAGTGTTAGCAACCATCATACCAATTTTTATTTATCAAAGCCTTACGGTTTAGGAGATATAATGTTTAGAATTATGTGATTATACAGTCCGACAGACAGTCAGCCCTTTGACTGGGTTTGGCCCAAAATTGGATACTGACCTACATTCGTGATGATAAGACTGTATACCAAATTTTATCCATCTAGCTATTCAAGTTTGAGTTATAGTCTTCACATGAACGCGGACAGACAGACTTCCCGTTGACGGATTTTGTCTAAAATTTGATAGAAACCTACAAATTATTTGTAAAGATCACATACCAAATTTCATCCTCGTAGCTCTGATAGTTATAGTGTTCACGGACAAACATAATTCTAAAATTGTGTTTTTCGGACTCGGGAAAGTCTGAAACGTGGAGATTCGTCCTTCTTTCTAAGCACCGAAAATGAGCTTCCTTCGCGCCATCTGTTGACAGAAGATAGAACTAAAAAATAAAATTTTCAAATGTTTATTACAAAGAATTTTTTTTTTAAATTTTGAAATACTTTGCACAGATTTAATTCACAATGATTGAATAACACCTTTTTGACAATAGTCATCACTGGTATTTGTGATTTTTTGATACTGCGTAGTAAATAACAGTTCATCAAATATTCGTCATCCCTGCCTAAACGAAGGAGGAGAGAGTTGGTGATTGGCGTGACTGGTAGTGGATGAATTTGCGTGATTTTCTAGTGGTTGTGAACTCAGAGGAACTTTCCTCTGAGGTTGTGAATGACTAAATGGATGGCTAAAAGATGGAATGGAAAGGGTGTCACCACGTAATTTCCGCGGCGTTAAGTGTTTGTGAATGACCGACTTTATTATTTAAGCCGGAAAATCGCGAACCCCGTTATGTAAAAAACCCCTATTACTGTATTCATCTGGAATAAAATAAAGCGTTCAATCACATTATTGAACATCACATTGATTACTTGAAAGACGAATTATAAAAGGATATTAAGAGAATTATTGTTCTTCGGGAAACTGGCCGTCTTTAGCTCTTTTGTCAAAGCAGGTTTCCGGCAATTTTACCGGAAGTAAATTTCGGGTTACACAGATGTTGCAACAACACTATCTAATCCAGTGGTTCCCAAACTATTTTGGTCGTGGAACTCCAAAATTTGCTGCCAATGATCGCGGAACCCTGAATATTTTTTAATTAACGACTTTTCAAAATTAATATCTGATATTAAACGAAACAAGTATTATTTTGGTATTTCAGATTTTATTGAATTAAGCAAAACTATAAAAAAACAATTCATCATAGAAATAATTAATAAAAATATAAAACTTAAACTAAAATAAATGGAAAATCTTTAATGTGAAGGATGCACCTGCTTCTTTGATTCCATGATTCTCTTAAAATTAGGCGTTAGGTTTGATAACTGAACTCGCATATCTGGTGCAGCATCGAGTTTGTTACGATATTTGGTTTTTGTCACAACATATTTTGAAAACCCAGCTTCACACAAATAAGTGGTTGCAAACGGCAATAGAATTCGAATAGCCTGTTTTGCTAAATTTGGATATTCATCGAATACATCTGACCAGAATATTGTTAATGAAACAGTTCTAAATTTGGCTTCTATTTGTGTATCCGAACTCAATTCAATCAAATTTTCATAATCCATGGAAAGAAATCCTTTTGGTTTTTCTTTTATTTTAAAAGGATTTTGTACCCAGTAATTATCTTGATTCTCTAGGTTTGGAAATTAATCACTGAGTGATTGCTGTAAACTGGACAGATGTGCTTTTATACCATCACGGATTTCCATATCTAAATCCACTTCAGATTCTTCGAGAAAATCATCAAGCGTCTGGAAACACTCGAAGTTATTTTGCTCCACAGCTGAAATCCAATATTGTATTTTCCTTGAAAAGGAAACCAATTTATCTTTTGCTTGCAATATGTTGACTTGTTTTCCTTGAGGAGCCAAACATAATTCGTTCAATTTTCCAAATATATCAGCAAGGTATGCAAGTGTAGATAGCCAAGCCATATTATTTAATCTGTCTGATAATTCAAATTTATGGCCAATAAAATAAGCCATCAGTTACATTCGCAATTCAAATATTCGCTCAAGCATTTTACCACGCGATAACCATCTAACATCTGTATGAAGAAGTAAAGTGGTGTGAAGACTTCCTATATCTTCGCACATGGCTTTGAAAATACGTGATTGCAAAGGTTTGCTTTTGATAAAATTAATAATCTTCACTGCTTCGTCTAGAACAGATTTAAATGTCGCCGAAATCCTTTTTGTTACTAATGCATATCTGTGAAGAATGCAATGAGTACTGTTACAGTTTTTTGCAACATTTTTAATCCGTGCTACAACACCACTCACTTTTTCTGTCATTGCTTTTGCTCCATCGCTGCATACTTCAATACATTTTCCCCAATTAATTTCATGAGTTGTGATAAAATTATCAATGCGGTTAAATATATTCTCCCCCGTGGTGTTAATGTCCACACTTTCACATAAAAGCAAATCTTCTTCAATTTTTTCATTAAAATCATACCGAACGAAAACAAGCAAAATTGCTAATCCAGCAACGTCTGTGGGCTCATCTAGTTGTAATGCATAAGCTTTACACGCCTGCAACCGTGAAATAAGTTCTAATTCATTGTCATCGGCAATATTGTTAATACGCTTTTTTACAGTATAGTTAGAAAGAGACACACTTTCAACTTGTTTACTATAACTTTCGCCCAATACACACGAAACGATATCTTGAACACAAGGTTTAATAAGTGATTCACCAATAACGTGTACCTCGCCTGCTAGAGCAATACGGTAAGATACTTTATACGACGCTTCCGTTATCTTTTGATTATGTGTTTTGAATTTTTTTCCCATAAAACTCCGGCTTTTATTATGGCTTTCAAATTTTCTTTAAAAAAAAGAAATATCTTTGCCTTTATCTGTTGGGTGATTTTTTTCCAAATGCCTCAGTAGTTTTGTTGGTGCTAAGGAGCTATTTGCCAATATTTTGTTGCAACGCAAACAAACCGCATCTGGAGCCTCCTCGTTACCAGTACTAGTAAATCCAAACGACAGGTAACTAGTATCATATTTACGTCTTTTCGTTGATACCACTTGTCCAAAATTGGAAGATGGTAGAGTTGGGAGATGAGGCTGTAGCTGTACGGAACTGGAAGTTGATTGCATTGCGGGTTCCAGAATAGCCGTATCTTTAGATTCTGCATTACTACTAACAACGTCAGTTTTCTTTAACGACCCATTTTCTAACCAACGATCCATTATAAGGGCAATTTTTAAGTTTTAGATATTACGGTATTTGAATGCACGATTTGAATTACAGTTACCGTTTATAATACAAGGGCACAATAGCATTGGCTCAAATGGATGGTTAACCTGACTTTTTTTACAAACAAACTAGCCCTCCTACTAGTCTTCCGGTGTATCCTTCCGCCCATGTCCATTTATTTCTACCGGAAATGGTGTGAAAAGGTTCCGTTTTTGTTTAGGGTTTTTCAATAATCCACAGTTTTTTATTTTTTTTGTACATTACTCTTATTATTTTTTTCTTTTCCATTTAATCGTTGTCTTTTAAGAATATGCAATGCAGAAAAGTCAGTGATTATGATGAAAACAAATAAAAACGTGCTTTGTATGGATCAAGTGGTGGTGTTGTAATAAGAAGCCAAGGGACATAGACTCTATGTCCTTTGGCTAGACAATCGTCTAGCGATAGACAATCGCCAAAGCAGTATCCCGGGAAAGAAGTTTAGAATCTGCCACTACGGCCATCTATTGGTAGGATGGAAAGTTTGATTTCGGTTAAACATCCATACACCGGTATATTGCACATAAAAAAATTACATAAATTTTGGGGGTCGATTGTAAATTTTTCGAGGAAAATGTGTGAATATATTAAACACCATTCTTATTTTTTTTAATTAAATAAAATTTGTCTCGCGGAACCCTTAAATTTTTTCGTGGAACCCCAGGGTTCCACGGAACCCACTTTGGGAACCACTGATCTAACCCATTCATGTTTGTTGAATTATTGTCAAATTGTAAGAAAACAAACATTTTAATTTTTTTATATCTATGCATGCGAGACGTTATAAAATGATTATCTCAATGATAATAGTATGGATGAGTTTTCTGTTTTGTTTATTTAGATTAAAAACCTGGACTTTCGCTTTGAACATTCCATTGACTTACGGGTCTATTCTGGTACCCCCGGTTGGGTTGGGAGACGTCACTTTTTCCGTTGTTAACATGCGGGAAAAGTGACGTCTCCCAACCCAACCGGGGGTACCAGAATAGACCCTTTAGCAAAACCTCGAGAAGTTTTGTAATCAATCAAATATCTATGAAATCCTTAATATCCACATTTCAGTTTAATGTTTCTTTAAAAGTAATTAACACGAATAAATATTATTGTGTTTGTTTTATCTCAACAAAAGTGCTGTTTATTAAATTCAGACACAATTAAATATACAATTAAAAAAACTATATAAATTATGAATACTTTGCAAGTACGCTGTTGATTATGTTTGTTGCAGAAATATAGAAAAATCACTTTTGTTGTACTAAATGGTTAGAACAAAATTTTATTGAATACCATTTAAGTAGATAAAATAAAGCACGTTCTTATTCACATCATAATTCGAACAACTTTCAGTAAAGAAAGCTTACTTTGTATAAAGGTGATAGGAAATAGTTTAAAAGTGACATTTGCATTTGAATGAAAGTTTAACTTCCAAACAGTGACATAAACGAAGATCTCTGGCTTTATTGTCGATAGTTTAAGGGCATTTCCTTCATTTAAATTATAAAAATTAGGTTTTTGTTAGATACAAATCAACAAGTAGCAGCAAACTCAAATGTAAACGAAGCATATTTTGCGAACCAGTTTGCCGCTGTTGTGATCTGTTCCACTCAATTCTTAATCTCTAACTGTGTGCTTAACTGTTGTCTCTGTAACTGTATGTTTAACTGTTTTTTGCTAGTTTCAGTTCTGGTTTCTGTATTGGTGTTGTTCTGTGTTCCGTGATTAAAAGTGTTCTACAAATACAGATGATCGTTCTTGGAATTTCATAACATGTTCACAGATGCAACATAATTGGCGACGAGGACGGGATACGGTTTTATCCCAGAAAAGCAGTCTAGTGAACTGTAAGTCTGTTATTTATTCGTTCTGAACTTTCGTTTTCGAACTCAGAACTTCAAAGCGTTCATAATGTCGACCATTGGGTCAATTGGTGAATTCGATGTTTCTAATCCTATTTCATGGGATAATTATGCAGAACAATTAAAATTTTTTCTTGAAGCAAATGAAATAACTAATGCTGAAAAGAAAAGAGCGGTATTATTGGCTGTGTGCGGAATTAAAACTCTTGGTGTTTTACGCTCATTATTGGCACCAGAATCTCCTTCAACTAAATCATATGATGATTTAATAAAAGTTTTAAAAGAACATTTCGCATCCACTTCTTCTGAAATTTATCGCCGTTTTCAATTTCATAAACGCTTGCAGCACAATAACGAAACTGTTTCTTCTTACGTAACAGAGTTACGCCGATTGGCGGAAGAGTGCAATTTCGGCGCTACGCTCACAGAACGGTTGTGTGATCAATTAGTTTGCGGTATTAAGGATGAAGCAATTCAGCGACGACTGCTCGCTGAATCAACTCTGACTTTCAATGAAGCATTTTCGAGAGCTGTTGCAGCCGAATCTGCCGCGGAACAAGCCAAGCATATTCATTCTCAAAAATTCAATACCGGTAATTCTACCAATTTGATTCGACAGCATAGTAATAATAATAAAAGAACTTTTCAGAAATCGAGTAGCAGTCAGTCTAAACCCGAAAATGCACAGTCAGCTGATGTTTGTTACGGCTGTGGGGGTCATCATGACCGTTCCTCATGTAAATTTAGAGATGTCATTTGCCGATTTTGTAAAAAGAAAGGACATATTGAGCGTGCTTGCAGGGCCAAACGCAAAAATGATTCGATGCCTCGTACAGGGCATATGCAAAAAAATTCATCAACTCATGCTGTGAAAAGCGAATCTGTAAACGAAGCTGCTGCTATCTATAATTTGAGTGACGTGAAGAATTCAAAATGTAAACAAATGAAACGAAACGTTTCCATTCAGTTAGGGGAAGGTGAATGTATTATGGAACTTGATTCTGGTTCTGATTACAGTATCATTTCTTCAGACGAACTAGATCGCTTATGGCCAAATAAGAAACCCAAAATTTTCCCTCTTACATTTCAGTTATGTGACTATCAAAAATCTCCAATACGTATTCGAGGGCAAATTTATGTAACTTATGTGCTAACTTCAAGGGTAAATTGCGATTACTGATTGCTGAGGGCTCACGCGCAAATCTCCTGGGAATGGAATGGTTCGAGCCATTAGGAATAAACTTCGTAGGCGTTTACAGTACTGAAATTGACATAGAATTTGTTCTTGAAGAATTCAAAGATGTTTTCTCTGAAGATTTAGGATCATATAAAGGTCCAGCAATTTCTTTACCCATTGATCCTAAATTCCCACCAATCTCTTTTAAGGCCAGAAATATTCCGCTTGCAATGAGGAAGAAGGTTGACGTTGCTATTGATAAGCTTTTGGATCAAGGTGTGTTAGAACCCATCTCAAACCCAAAGTGGAACACTCCCATAGTGCCAATAATCAAACAATCTGGAGAAATTCGACTTTGTGCTGATTACAAAGTAACAATTAATAAAGCCATGAAAAACCATCCATTTCCAATACCCTCAGTCAATCATATTTTGGCCAATTTAGCTGATGGAAAATTCTTTGCAAAAATAGATCTAGCTCAGGCTTATTTGCAGTTAAGGGTTGATGATGCTTCCGCTGAAGCTCAGACAATTGTAACGCACAGGGGAGCATTCAAAGTAAATCGTTTGCAATTTGGTGTGAATGTTGCTCCTGGTTTATTCCAAAATTTTATAGAAGATTTACTAAAAGGAATTCCAGGTGTTTTGCCTTATTTTGATGATGTCCTTATTTTTGCAGCAACTGAGGAACAATTATGTTATCATTTACGTCTAGTGCTACAGCGTTTGTCTGAATCGGGAATACGAGCTAATAAGAACAAATGTATATTCAAAACAAAAGCTGTAGAATTTTTGAGTTTTGTAATCGATGCTTCAGGAATCCATCCGTCAGATTCCAAAGTCAGGGCTATTCATGAAGCCCCTCGTCCTAAAAACAAAACCGAGCTTCAAGCATTTTTGGGTCTGCTTAATTTTTACCACAGTTTCCTAAAAGACAAAGCTACTATAGCTGAGCCTCTTCACCGGTTATTAGAAAAGAACGCAGAATGGAAATGGACTTCTGCTCATGAAAAAACATTCGCTGCTGTAAAGGAACTGCTTTCTTCAGATAGTGTGTTAGTTCCTTTCAATGAAAAACTTCCTCTCATTTTAACATGTGATGCATCACCATATGGTGTAGGTTATGTTTTGAGTCATCTCATGCCAGATGGTCGTGAAGCTCCAATTGCGTATGCTTCCAGAACATTAACCTCGACAGAGCGGAATTATTCTCAACTAGATAAAGAAGCCCTTAGCATCATAGCTGGTGTTAAAAAATTTCATTACTTCTTGTACGGGCATACATTTACTCTAGTTACAGATCATCAACCTCTCCTTGGACTTTTCAACAAAATGAAGCTTACTCCTGATATACTTTCACCGCGCATGTTGCGTTGGTCTCAGATGCTGAATGCTTATGATTTTACTATTATTCACCGTCCTGGAAAAAAGATACAAAATGCTGATGCTCTGAGTCGTCTTCCTCTAGAGACTCCAGAAACAGATATCCCTTCACCTCCTGTGTTATTTCGCGAAGAATTGCATAATCCACCAGTAAAAGCAGATGAAATTTCTCAAGCAACTTTAAGAGACCCCGTGCTATCTCGAGTATTGAATTGGGTTCTAAAGGGATGGCCTGAAAGTGCAAAAGAATGTAGAATTTTCTACC
>BGPR01010128.1:0-53954 GCA_013235015.1 Araneus ventricosus
ACTGAAAATGCATTTTTCCGAATTTATATACGTATATAAAGCTCAACGTATGTACTTATGTATATATTTTGTTCCATAATCACTTCCGAATGGCTGGAGGGTTTTTGATGAAATTTAGTACGTATGTTCCTAATTAGCCGACATGAAGTAGTAAAGGGTAAATAAGTCCTAACACAGTCTCTAAGGGTAGGGTAGGTTAAAATCGCTTAAATATATGCAGCAAACATGCCACTGGACATGCTTGGCTATTTTTATGAAATTTGGTTCATATATTTCTTATTAGCCAAGTAAAAAAACTGTAGGGGTTAATAAACACTAACACAATCCCCCTAGGGTAGATAGGGGCAAATTCGTGTAAATAAAAGGAACAAATGGGCCGACTGACATAAACTTTGATACGACTGGGACGATTTTGATGGAACTTCGTACGCATGTTCCTCGTTGGCAGAATTGATCTACTGCAGGGTTATAAGCTGTAGGGATAAATCCCAACAGGAAGAGTTAAAGTTTATTCATACAAGTAACAAATAGGGCGCTGGACAGGAGATTTGATACGGTTGGAGTGATTTTTAAAGAAATGTGGCAAGCATGTTTTTCATTAGCCAACTTGAAATACAGTAGGGGTGAATAAGCCCTAATCCACTAACTCAGGGTAGAATGGGGTACAATTGCTTAAATACATGTAATTAATGGGCCAATTGGTTTTCTATTAGATATGGCATGGGCAAATGTTGATGAAATCATGCACATATGAGTATCATTGGCCGATTAAATATACTATTTGGGGAAATAAACGCTAATCCCATCTATGAGGATAGAGGGGACAAAGTCGTTTATATATACGTAACAAATAGGTGTAATTTTAAATATAACAATATTAAAAAAAGACTAACAGAAAATAATATAAATTTATCAGTTTTTCCGATTAAGAATTATGAAAGTCTTAAAAATGCATACAATCATTAAAGAAATTGTGTATATATCTAAAACAATTCACTCTATGAAACAATGAAATTATTTTATTATTCACGAATCTGAAAACATTAAATTTTTCAAGGGTAGTTATAACAATAATTCCATATACAATACCCTCCTATTGTCCGCATAAGTTATCCAAACATTGCTAAGCATCCATAGAAATGACAAGCATATCAGTTTTTCTTGATTTGAATAAAATTAACGAAAGATTCAGTTGACAAGCATTTTTAACTTTCATTCTTGTAGCTCTGAATACTCCCTAGGGTTCCCAAAAGGAATCCGTAAGTTACTAAATTACCAATAGAAGTGAAAAGCAGAGGTTTTTCAATTGTGTAAATTTTCCACAGGGTGAAATATTCTTCTTCGGCTGATATTTTGATTACGATTATGTTTATTTCTTTGTAATACTGTGGTATGGATCCTGGGAGTGAAATAATTAATTTTCTAGCGGCCCTTGCGGCTTCATTGGCAGCTGCAGCATGTACCATCACTTTTACCAGACAAATGGAATAACTCATAATTGCTGCAAAAATGCATGCGTGTTCCAGGTAACTGCAGTTTGGTGTAACTACAAAAACATAACATGACCAAAATATTAACATCATGCAGTTTATTACTGAGATGAGAGCAGGGTAGGACAGAACATCATCAGCAAGTTTTATTAATTTAGTTAATTTCCAATAGACTTGTACTGTGGTCATGTAATTTTGCCTAGTAATGAAAAACCGGGATTTTGAAAGGAATTCGTTGAAGAAATATCTCATGCAAGTGCACATGAAGCAATAATAACCTACAGTTGAAACTATGACGAAATGCAACATAAGGAGTGTCAGATGAAATGATATTTGCCGAAGATGAAAACAGAAAAGTTTCATTTCATCAGACAATGGGGAAAGGTTCATTACTTCAGCCTGAATACGTTCCTTTAGATTGGTGCTGAATGCACTTGCATTGATAATCATGTTGAGAACACTCATAGACATTATATACCAGAAGAGTGACATTTTCAGTTGCTTCAGTTTGGAAGTGGAGAGCAAAATCGAGGCTATCTGTGACGTTTCGCTCATTAATGCTTCAATTCTTGCTCGGGAATGAAGCAAATAAACGTACGAAGATGCCTGAAAAAGTATAGAACTGAACATCGTAAATGCGGTTTTTGAATTTGTAACTAAAAATATGCATACCACCCAGGATATGATGCAAAGAATCATGGAAAACAAAAATAGATATTTCGTTATCTTCCAAGGCCACTTTCCAAATGCAGTCTCTTGTCGTATTTCGGAATAAGGTATGATATCTAGTCCCATGAGCTTGAAAAGAAACAAAACAGGTGTGACAGCTTCAATTAAATATGTTTCTGATTTCATTATCGAAACAATTTGCTCTTTATGTCTAATCTACAGAGAATATATTTTAAATCATTACGCGTATTTCAGAAACGTTCTTCCCGATTCTCTTCGAATGTTAAAATTTAAGTGCTCTGTTTTCGATTCCTTAGAAAGATCTGCAACTGGTTAAATAATTTATTTCAATTTTTAAGGTCTTTTTTGGATTATAATCAAATGCTATTATTTCTTTCTTCTCTATGCGATTTCTGGTCATTTTTGTGTCTCTAAATGAAGGAATGAAATCTGCTTGAGCTATTGAATATTAAAATACATTATTTACTATGTTAGCTCTTTGTTTTATTGAATTTTTTACATGAGAGGAATTTTAACTCACGCTACTCAGATATTTGAGTAGATTTTGCTGTACTTTCCTTTTGTTAATATAACTTACTAATGGTTGATTCTCCATTTTCGTAGATAATGATGTGTTGGTTTCGACATGGATCTGTGCAGACTGTAAAAAATTATATTTCGATTTCGTTGAAATCATAAACATCAGAAAGTTTAAAACTTATCTCAGTATAAATCTATAGATAAAAATGGTGTGCTTGACAAAGCAACTACCGAAATTTTACCTTTAAAGGAAAATCTATTTTACATTAACACGATTTCGGGTAATACGTTTTCAATCGATTTAGTCTTATATAAAATCTTATAAAGATCAATGCGATTAACATACACAATACACAGTCAGCAGCTGAAATGGTGCATTACTTAAAATAGATGAAAGTGTTGATTTAAATTTGCCGGATATTTTTGAAAATTTCGAGTTCATACGTTTATGTAAACTTGTACAGCGTGAAGAGTAAAATAGTATTGCACTTTAATTCTTTAATCCCGAAGCTACTTTTTTCTCTCAGCCCCTTTAACCCTGGGACTTCTCGGGATGATCTGACATGAATTGGACTCTCCCAATCTTTTGGCCATTTACCCCACCACCTCACCCCCTGCTATAACCTTTCCTTAAGGCACACGGAAATGGGCTGTAATGGGCTAGAATAATTGGACCCCTTTCCGCACTTATCTCCAAAGCGAATCTCGGAACCTCATTTTCCCTCAAAAGAAGCCAACCGCCTCAGTATGGCTTCCGTTGATATCAAGGCAAAATTTCTAAATGTTATTATGGTTGATGAAGTTTGTCTTGGTGTCACGACAAGAATGTTCTACATCATTTCGGTCAATGACCGGCTTGTTTTCTACCCATTCAAGCCAATCCAGAAGTACTCCATTGCGAGAAACACAGAGTTGGTGACGCAATCAAAGCAAGACTACTCAATAATAGAATAAAGAATTTAATAGAATTAAATTAAATCCTAATATCATTAAACACACTAGCGGTAAGACAATACAAAAGGAAGGAGAAGGTAGTGAACAGAAATAATCAGTCTTTAAGTACTCCAACAGGCTGCTCGCTATTGGTCGATAGGTGACATCACAAAGAGGGCGGATCGGATCTGCATTCAATTACAATTCGAGATATTGCCAGATGCCGCGATGATGCCACAGATCGTATTTCACTTTTATGGCCCAATGGGATGAATGGAAATCCAACGAGAATTAATTATCCAATGCCAATTATCATCGGTTTTTTACACTGACGAAGGGTTTTGGCATGCTATGTTCCATGAAAAGTGTATTGGCTTATTGGCGAATGTTCCTCTCAGAGTAATAAATTTATTTACAACATTTTAAAACCCAACAGTACTGCACTTCAAAACGAACCTAGCCTTAGTGTGGAGACGTGCTATCGTGGCGAGAGAAAAGGAGAGAAAGTCTGAGCTTCTAATACCCAGATGGATGACAGCGCCTCCTCTGATGCGTTATACTCAGCCACGGTGCAGCTTGAAATTAACAATATTTATGCACATTATAATTATACTCTATTATAATTATGCACAATTAGTAAAATTTGGAACATTTGAAGTTAATATGGATGCAACGGTTCACAATCAGTTGTAGAGAATCGTGGAAACTCACATTCGACAGTGAAGATTTGGTCACGAGAGCATTTGAAGGGACTGGCAAGAAAATGATGAAGACAATGATTTTGAGCTACTCTGTTTCACAGAAAGCTGATAATGATTTTAATTGTGACCTGAAATGCTTGCATTTGTGTAAAAAGGCACATATAAAAAAATCCTATATTTTTCCGCATTTTTTGCTTATATCATCGAGACTTTTCAAACGAATTGTATCAAACTTACAGAATACGTCACAATATGCCATTGAAATATAATACTGAAATTAAAACCAGATACTTTTGATTCAGAGGAAATTTGAGCATTGTAGTAAATAATTTTTAACTGTTCATGTGCGAAACATAACATAATTTTTCTTTCATAAATTCAAAGCCAGATTTATAGAATTTAAGGTGTTGTCTATGAGAAACTAAAAAATTCCCAATACATAAATTGCTATTTTTTAAACTTGAATCTGCGAATAAGTATATTGCATAGCAAAAAGGTTAGAAATAGGCTAAATACCCCTACATATCTATATAATAAGTACATAATATAAATTGCAGTAAATTAAGCATCATAAATAACAATAAATTTTATGACGCTAATCGCATAACTTGAATAAACATTGGAATTGTAAAATTGTGTAACTTGATATACACTATATAATTTAAAGCATTAGGACACATTTATGCTTTTCTTATCCTGCACTCTATAGAATTAGAATTGCGCAGCAACATCATCAATTATATTGTCTTTTCCTTTTACCTGACGAATGTGAGTTTAAAATTCAATATACAGTCTAAATGTCTATGCTGACTTGGACTGCTTTGTTTTCGTTTAACGCAAAAATAAAAGGATTCAAGATTAGTATAAGTTGAGAAATTTATACATTCCAACATAAGAAAAAAAATTTTAATGAATGGGTAAATGACATATTTCATATGTGGATCAGTTTCTTTGGCTTTTGTCAAGTTTCATTGAGAAAAATACAGTTGGTATCCATTTATCCTTTGCAAAATTGCATCTATTAACTTCCAAATGCTACATCTGATGCATCTGTCCATAAACTTAATTTAGCACCAGGAATAGTGTATTAGAGTAACATCAGAAAGTGCGTGTTTGGTCAAAGAAAATGCTTCATCAATTCAATGAACTTTTAATTGCTAAATCTGATGGATATGTGAATAGATTTAAGTGAGCACCAGGGATAGGATATTAGTGTAAAATAAAATCAGCAAGTGCGTGTTTGGACAAACGTCTCATTAGTCCAAAGAAGTGACTTTTCTGACTGTTTAGGAGGACAATATGATTTCCATTTATTTATGTTGCCTCCCAAGGGCTCAAATTTGAGCTTTTCGAGAAAGAAAGCTTTTGTACGTATCTAAAAATCTAAAATTGTACATATCTAAAAATCTGCGCAATTGGGCTAAAGTTTGAGGTTTTTAAAATTTCTGAATAAACTCAACGCTGTCGGACAATGGTTGAAAACCATTCTTTGAAAAGTAAAATCCCCAAAATTCGAAACAGTTACGCAAATTTACATTTTGAATGCTTAAGCGTTTAACTATATTGGCTCCGTTTCGTAAAAAGCGCCCTAAGACGATGCATATGGTCTTGATGAGTCTTTGTTTAAGTTTAACTTTTTAAACAGCAGACCACTTAATAACTAATATAACTTTACAATGTACAATTATACTACTTATACTATACAGAATTTGCTGATTAAAAATATAAACTTAAAAATCTTTAGAGCAAACAAAATGTTGCCAAAAATAAACGTTGCAAAATAAAACATTAAAAAACAAAAAAAAGTAATGTAAGAACTATTTTTAACACGGCAGCATAATATTTCGTCTCATGCGACGTGGCGAAATTACGCCATTAATGATTGAAAATATTAAAAAAATCTTCAGAACGAAATTTGTTGCTGAACATAAACGCCGTAAAATAAAACATCATAAGGAAAGATAGAGAGAGAAAATAATGCGAGAACGATTTTTTCCGATTTTTAATAAATTAAAACATGGTAGCATAATATTTCGTCTTGCGCGCCGAAAATTGTTTGCAGAAGAAACGCGATTTTGAAAACATTAAAAAAAAGCTAAAATTCAGGAATGTTATAGCACACAAAGTGGTGGGGGGGGGGTGGATTCTGGATATTACAAGAATTTTTTTTTCCCTTTAATAACCGAATATAATTTCTCGCACTTATACTTATTTACAAACATAGACATAATTATATATCTGAATATTCAAGTGTTTTCTAATCTGACGTGTAAACGTTTATAAAGTATTTTAGTATTAATTAATAAAAAGTAAAGCATTAATTAGTTTAAATATTTTAAGTAGATTAAATATCATCACTCGAGGTACTTGTAAATTATAAGAGTTTTAGAGTGGAATCTTTTCTTTTTTTTTTAGTATTTTTGTCCTTTAAGTCCTAAAGCCGTATAACTTTATTATGTTCAATATCACACAAATATTTTTGTTCATTCCAAGTATCATGGATAATATTATAATATAAAAAAAAACATATGCCAAATTTCTGGCAGATATTTTAAACGGAATTATAGTTATCGTGTTTAAAAACTGAAAATTTACGAAGTAAACCACATTTCGGAAAAAATGATCTCAAAATTTATTTTCTCATTACGCTGAGAAGAATAAAGAAACGTTTTTGAATACTCCTCAGTTTTGAGGCGAAAAAAACATCATTCAAAACATCATTTTTTTTTCCTCCAGCTTAATTCATTTTTTTTTTCAATTTCATAACTTGGATATTTTTTCTTCATTGTTTTCGTGACTCTAATGTGTATTTATTAAGATCTCCCGTACAATAGTCATCAACAGAATTAAATATTTCTTCAGTCAACTTATTTGAAAATGCATTTCAGCTGACCCGGAGATATTTTCGGATACAATTCAAATAAATTATTTTTAAATAAATATTGCAATATTGTGTTCTGGAAGACAAAACTCGGAGACAAATTGTGATTTGTTAAATAAATCAATTTCCATTTTGTAAAATGATTTAGCGGCGCTGGGACTTCAGAAACGCGGGACCTTGTTCGCTCGCACCGTTGTCAAATTCCTCGGGCAGGTCCGTATATTGACCATTTGACCACCCGCATATGTCCAAAATCTCCCACATTTTCAGGGAACGAGGCATCCTGCTTTAATTCTCCCCCCTGAACAACAATAGATTACTCCCCTTCAACATTCCAAAGGAACCGTACCAAAGACCTTATAAGAGTCTATGGAAGTGTCCCTTCTTCACGCTGTACATTCTTTGACCGTACCGTAACGTGAAGTCAGTACAAGTTTCTGCTGCACTGAGTGCAACGAATAGACTGTTGAATCGTGTACTGAAATATTGGATGATACCGAATCTCTGTAAGTAAGTAGTTCTCGTCATTTCAACCCAATACTGAAATATTTGCTGTATGAATTTTATAAAATCTTTATAGACACAATATTTACTGTTTGTACCAAATGTATTTGCACCAACCAGGTGGTTTGTTACACGTGCTTAGAATAGCTACACATGGTTTGAATTTTTAATTTGAAAATAGTTGTTATAATATTGCTGTCTAAAATAGCATTTTGTTGGTAATGTAATGATGCACAGTTCTAGAATAAAGTTTCCGTATTACTTGTATACAAAAATTTCCTTTGCTAAAATGGCGCGAACGTTCTTTTAAAAATCGCAAGTGCGAATAAGGCTTAAAAATTATTTCTCTTTTTGTCTATCCTAAGTTATCATTTTGCTGCGAGTTTCATAGATTATTTTTAGAGTGTTTATGTGGGAGTGTTCTGTGTGAATTTTAAGAAATCATTCTGGAAACAATATTTACTTACTGTCCCAAATGTATTTAAAAGCTACGCGATACGTGACCCTGGTTTTTTGCAGGAGGTTTGAAATTCTAATTAGAAAATAAAGAATGTTGGCAAATACAAAAGGCAACTTTCTTAATAACGTTTCCGACTCATTTGTAGATAAAAATTCCTTTGTTAAAACTATGCGAACGCTCGTTTAAAAATCGCAAGTGCAAATAAGGCTTGGAAATTGTTTTTTTATTTTCTTTATCCTAAGTTATGATTTTCCTTCGAGTTTCATATAATATTTTCAGAATATTTATTGGTTGAAACGCATTTTCAAGTTAGCAATTCATGCCATAATTTAAACTTCCAGTTTGGAAACAGTGTAATGTTTTCCATCTTGTTGTATTTGCATATTGATTTCAATATCCTACAAAAAATAAAATTTAAATTTCTGATTGAGTGTATAAACGGTTTTTATTTCTTTTTATAACTAATTAATGGCCTTTTTTCCATCATATTTCTACTTATTCGAAAGATTTTAATAAGAATTTTTCTGTAGTCCTATGAATTTTTTATAAAAAAAACGCTAAAATATTATCAATAATTCGTACTTATTTTGGTTAATTCGGAGTCGGAACTAAAAATTGCGAAGGAAAAATTGTTTTCATATCTGAATCATTTTCCTTAGAAACACATTTTTGTTCCTTGCTCCTTCTATGATCTTCAATGAATAATTTTTTTAATAATATTAATAAATTCGAGGAATACACTGTTGATTAATGGGTTCAGTCGGAAGAACAATGAAAAATTTCAATTTTTTAAAAAAAGACTTTGAAACAATGGATGTCATCTATGCTATATATTCTGAATTTTAATTGCACAATTATTGCATTCATTTGATGTCTTCTGTTTGTTTATTAACATTAATTATTTTTTGTCGAAATTATTATTTTTAAAATTATTAATCTTTTATGATAATTATTATTAGTTTATATATTAGAATACACTTCTATTTATTTATAAATTAGGTAGCATTTATTAAAATTTCTAAATATTAAAAATATATTTTTATTGGCATTTTGAAGTTTAAACATTGTTTTATTCTAAACAAATTTCTTTCGGGTTTTTTTTTTTATTTTTAGAAAATAAATTTAAAAAATAGACTAAAAATTATTTTTAAAACTTTTTTACATAAATATTAAAGATTTTTGAAATATAGTAAAATATGAAAAATAAAAATCACTTTCTAATTTCTTGCATTACCTCAAAAATAAACTAAAGAAAAAAATCAAAAATTTTCAAAATGACGACATTTTGATTTCAAAATCTGGCTAACAGTCGGTATATGTCTGTTGAAAACTGTTTAGAAATTTGGTAATACCTATTGACTTCATAGAACAAGCGGAAACGAAACAGTGGAATACATTCTGTTTCACCACGGAAGTAAAATGTAACTGTCCTATGAATAGTACGAGGGGCGCTAACCGGATTGATCTTCATCCTTTGTAATCTATTGGATAGCACATTGAAAATATTTTGTTTATTATTAAAACTAATGGATTATTATCTTTAAGAACTTCAACCTCTCCACCATATGTGTTGTAATTACATTCATTTACAGGAGAAAAAACACTCAAAAATTCTTTATCTACTTGTGCATAATTTTTTTCTGAGTTAGTTCAGGGTTCCCACGGTCCTTGAAAATTTTTTGATGAAATTAGGTCCTTGAAAGTCCTTGAAATTTTAAGCGCGACCGCCGATAATTTCAGCCCCCATTTTCTCCTCAACATGAAATATGAAGGTCACCGAAAATACTCCGGGCAGGGCCGGCCTTAACTCTATGAGCCCGACTGAGCCGGAAAACGTCCCTGTCGACTGAGGATGGAGTCGGATGTTTTGGGGCGGTTGAACGCATTTTAGGGGAGTAAAGAAGTTCCCGAGGCCACCCGGGCAGATTATCTCAGCCGGGTGGAGGGAATTCTGACAATGAGTGATATGCGATTTTGTCAAGTCATTAAGTCGGAGCATAGCAAAAGAAGGAAGAAAGGACAGTTATTTACTAAATGAGATTATATTTATCAGAAGAAGAAAAAAATAAATCCAATTTACATTTTTTTTATACATTTCATTATGATCTATATAAGGAAATTGTTAACTTGCTTTATGCAAAAGATATTGAAAATGTTCATTTTAGTAAAAAAATTAAGAAAACTCTTTCTTCCCCTTTTTAAACTCTTTTATTGACACTGATCAATTCACACATTTTTTAGAACAGAAATCTTTCGGGCCAACTTTTTTTTTGAAAAGTAAATTTATTTACTTACTCATTTATTGTTTTTGATTGTATTGCTACAAGCAAATTTTACCAAAGAAAATAATTTAGATTCCATAAAATTGTCGATTACTGTTTTTCTCAACTTTTCATGATTTGTACATTTTACCGAAATACGGTGGTCATTAATTACTGTTAAAATCAACTGCTGAAAAACATAAGTTAAAAACTGCAAACAAGACTTCTGAATAAGATTTTGAAATAAAGTTAAATTCTAGACATATTTAAATTCAATTTTAAAAAAACAATTATTGTTTCAATGATTGTAAAATTAGAAACCGCTTGAGATACATCTGATTTTTAAAAAACTTTCCTGATGTTGTGCGAGCTCTAATTTTTTGCTGAAAGTTCTATATTGAATTTAGTATATACAAATTATGAAAGTAATCAGAAGATATTAAATTTGGCTTGTCAACTGATAATTTGATATGCTGTCAGATATGCACAACGGAAGGGAACTGAGTTTCGTTACGGAGTACCGCGAGGACGTGAAGCGGCTTTTGCACCTCCACATCTAGTTAATGAATGGGCTTCTAATTAAATTAACGGTTAAAATATTCGAATAAGAGATTTAAAATCAGATGAATTGAAAAGGAGGGAGCTAATTAAAGAAGGGAGAACAAGTTGCGTAAGAAATTTTAGCGGAAAACACTGCGAAACGTTAGTGTGGTGTGGAATTTTGAAGAAGAGTGTTTTCCGTGTCCGGATCCGTATTTTCATTAAGGTTACAGTGCTGGAGAGACGAAAATAGAAGGCAAATAAGGTCTGTGAAAAGACGGAGAAAAACGAAGTTTAGCATGAAAATGGCGATGGAATTAAGTTATGAGCTCTCGGAAATAAGCGCGGGTTTGCCCAACGTGGCGGTTTAATGAGGTCGAAACGTAAAAATTTTTGAGGATTTTACGGGTCCAGATTTGCATCAATTGTGCTTACAGCCCAACATCTTTTAATTATCGGGAAATTTTCATATGTGAAGTCTAGTATCGCTCTGGGTCTCTTACGAGAACTCGGAACAGATATGCACAAGAGTATCTCTTAGTCTCAGTAAGATTTTTCAATCCATATGAATAAAATGATGAACATTTTAGCTATAGATAGTAAAAAGTTTCCTCACCAGGAATGCGTTTTCTGTTTTAATTGTGTTTTAACTGCAAAACAGAAGATATATTTTTTTAAGACTCCATAATTGCACGGAGATTCTCTTTGTGTTATCTTTACTTCATTAGCTTCCCAGAAGTGGAAATTCGCAGGGGGAAAGGGGGAGAGAGAGGTTACGGTCTTTAACCTTTTATACTGTCGCACGGCATTTTAAAATTAGAGATTTATTTTTAAATATTAAACTATCAATATATTTCGTTACAAAAATAATAAATTTTAATATTGAAATTTTAAACCTTTTCAACAACGGTGTTTACAGTTTTGCTAGCCACAAACGCCGCATTTAACTGTGCCTCACTTATACACAAACGAGGTTAATTTGTCACAAAGTTAGTATAATACATGGCTTACCTCGTTTTGCAAGACAAGTAAGAACCAAAACAACTGCCTTCTTTTCTTCATATTTAAAAATAAGCTTGTAATTTAAAGATATTATTTTTCAAAATATATTTTTTCTAATTAATCGAATTACTTGATTCTTTAATATGCTCTAAGTGCGTTTCTTTTCATGAAATATTTGAAAAATAAAATTAATTAATTCCAATAGTAATACAACGTTAATAAGGTGTTGGGGGCGCATACTTGAATAAACCTGAATAGCCTACCGATATTCGAAAAAAAAAGTTTACGACTCTTTTTGTTTATAAATCATTCTTTCCTTTACTTTTTCAACATAAACACCGCATTTTTCTCACATTGATATCTATAAAAACTTTTCTTGAGGGTAATTCTCTCATATTCTTGGTGAACACTCATTTAGAGTTGTGCAAAAATAAGATGATGTATATTTGAGATATTTATGATTAGCGATTTTTTGCCGAAAAATACTGATTGCCAGGATGATAAAAGAAGGCTGTTTCAGAAAGCATTGCTTGTGTGTTCACAATTCTCCTAGGAGCTCCCGAGAAAAATGATTCCTTTTCTTTCTAAAATGTCTGAAGTTGAAAGAAATTTCCGAGTGATAAAAGCAACCACCTTTTCCCCTGACGGATTTGTTCCTTTTTTCATAGTCTTTAGTTTATTTGTCCGCTCTATAAATGTGTCTCTACTGATAAGATCTACTTACCAGAATTATCTGTCAATTGCACAAATGAATAATAACTGGTCAAAGTTTATGGATTCGCTTTCTTTTTAAATTAAGCCAAATTTTACAGCACATACCGTGCGAGAACCTACGGAAATTTTAATGACTTGGTAAAAAATAATTCAGAAATTTCTTTGAAAGCATTTAGATGAACTAATCGAAATTCCTCCTAAACTGATAGAGTAGAATTCTTATCAGTAGCCCGAAAAGCATTTCACTCACAAGACTTTGTCCAGTACCGATAGTTCTAACCGCAAATGACCATCAACGGCTCCCCTTTCATTTTTGACAAATGACCGCGCAGCGGGCGTTCCCCTTTCTGGAATTGCGGTGAAGGAAAGGACGATTCCGTTCTGTTTCTGCTGTGAACGAAAAATTACCCCCGGCTTTGAGGCAACCAAATTCTCTCTCTAGCCGGGCTCAGAGAGTTAAGCCGATTGGACCGAATGCTCCAAATAGGGCCCCGCGCTAGCGTGCTACAAAGAATGTAATCGAATTTATTAAAATTAAAATGAATTAATTATTGTTTTTAACAAATTACTAAAAAAACAAGTTTTTGTTGCATTGCAGGAACATGATTTGTTTTAAAAGATCTGAGAAAGTTAGCGGATGTTCACGATAAAATAAAATAAGATTTTTCAAATGTTCAGATGCGAAATAAGAGTATATACTTCCGTTTGAATGTCGTGGACATAATAATAATTAATGGGAATTCAGACATCGAAATGACTATTGTCTCCTAGTAATTTTGATTGTCTGAAATAAAACGATTCAACTGAAAATGCTGATTTAAATCTGATTATTATTTATTTTTATTAAACATGCATTTCATACCATTGCATATTTTTTTTCTACTGTACCAGTAAGTCTTTTAAGATGAGTATTTTATAGAAATTACGAGTAGTTTGCTTACTGAAGAAAAGCTAATTTTAGTAGAATAAATTAACCTTAAACTGAAATAAATAATGTTTTTGATTATGTTTATTAAAACTTTGCAAGTGAAAGCTTAATTAGCTGATCTTAAACTTGTAGTCATGAACTATATGCCTTATACGGCAATTATAAATATAGCTAGAGATATTTTGAAGGAATTAACAGTAGAAAAAAGGAAAGGTAGTTTCTAAAACCTTCCTCTTCGTAATTTTTTCTAATAACCTTCTTGTAGTTTTACATCCTGTTGTTTTATAATTTAAAAAATGTCCGAATCTATAAATAAAGAATATTGAGATTGATTAATAGAAATTTTTTAAAAATTATTAACCGCTTTGTTTAAAATCAATTGTAATTTAGAATTTTGTATTTTTTTATAATCGAACTACTGAAAGCATTATACTTGAATGATTCGCTATCTTAGTTTCGTAATATTGTTTTGTTTTTTCAGCTTATCATAACATTTGTTGTCCCAAAACTCCTTATATACAAGGCCGGGTTATCAGATAGGCAATGTAGGTAACTGCCTATGTAACTTTTGGGGGCCCAAAGATTTTTTCAGGCATTTTCAGGGTAATTTAATTTTGTGCTTTCATTTGATTTACAATTGCATTGTACTCGAACATATTCTAATTAAAATCAAGTATCGTTTAAATTTCATAATACTATTCTTAGGATTTATTTCGTTCTTTGAAATCTGCTGATCTACTACGAGGATCAGTGCTGTCCAATTTTTTTTACAATACTGACTCGCAAGTCAACAACGCTCTTTCCCTGCTATCGTAAATGAAACAGGAGTGCCCTTGTCTCTATAGCAAGGCTGATCGAGAAGTCTGCGTATTTCGTTTCCTGTAAGTAAGAATGAGACAATATACTACCGGGGGGTCCCTGGAAAGTGAGCAATTCTTAAACAAAATAGCTAGTATTACTGTTATATTACAAACTGATGCCTTTGACGTTTTATTGCCCCCGTAGGCATGTCCGAAGAATCTCTGTTTGCAAGAAGTATGTGGTTCTTGCTAGAGAGGGCAAAATGACATATTTTTCTTCTTTTTGCAGCTCATTTTGCTACTCTGTCTTCTTCGAACCCCTAAAGCTCTGACAAGGGAGATAAAGAGATCATGTGATTTGACGGCCAAAGGCATGAAGGAAAAGGGGTGTTATGTGTTTCGGGGGGGGGGATGAGCTATCACCCTTTTTAGACAGCGCCTCCTATCTGGTCAGGGCCAGAGAAGTCCTATTATCTGCTGCTTTAGTGGCAAATAATTGAGACATCTGTTCTCAGTCACCCGAGAGAAACAGAACATATCTCATTTTCTTACATTTTAGTACTTTTAGAAAGGTGAGCTCAAATTATTGTTTCTTTATTTTTACATTGCTTTTGTCGCATTAAATACAATCTGCATTTGGCGACCGAATGATTCGTCCATTTTATTAACTGTATATTAATAATGCCAACTTACTTTAAACACGTCAAATTATTTAATTTTTGGTAGCATTAATTGTTTTAAGAGAATAAATCAGTAATACAAAGGAAAGAAAAACAGTGAACAGTAAATGTATCAATACTTGGAACTAAATTTTATGGTAGTGTATTTTTCATCTTATCAAATTAATGTTTAGATCTTTACATTCAATAGTTTAAAAAATTAGGCTGGCTCTTTAAAATCGTAAAATTGCATGAAGAATTATTTTCGTTTTGATAAATGCAAGAGATGGCTTGTTGAGATTGAAATTACAATTATTACGCATTATTTATCTAATTATAACGTGATTGTTTAACCTAATTATAAGAAATAAATAAATGTCATATTTCCAGAGAGGATTATCCTGCTTTAAGTGAAAAAAATAGATTTAAGTTCATAGCTAAAATTTAAACTTATCAAAATAATAAAGTAAATTTAGTTGAAGTAACAAAAAATTAAATTAAAAAAAACTGCCGCAGCAAAGAAAATAGGCTATATTTTATTATAACAAAAGAAGGTCTTACATTACTATAATCAAAACAAAATAAATTTTATATCTCGTTTTTCAACGTAAGAGAAACATTAGATTTAAAGATTTGATGAATCAATGAAATTGATTCGACTTTCATTACAGTATTGCAAGCTATTGTTGAAAATTAAGCATAACTTTTTAAAAAGGATTTTCAAATTTAAGGAGAAAAATTGTCCTACAAATAAACTGGCACATTAGATTTGAAAGATATATTTTTGAAATACAAAACAGTGTATAAAAGTTTTTTGTGTCATAATATTTTTTGCATTTATCGCTGAAACATACCATATTCTTACTTAATTTTTAATTAATTAAAATTTTTAAAAAGCTCTCTGAGGCACACGCTCCTTTCCTTCATAATATATTTGTACCAAATTCTAGGTTCTAGTCTAGGTTCAGCGGTCTGTCTTGTGGAACGTAAAAACACAGTCAGATACTCATACATGCACTTTTATTGACTGAACTAAGCGCACTCTGTTTTAACTTGACCTTTCAACATTGCGTTTATCTGTAAATCCGTTTGTTATCCAGTCACGACCAAAAGCGTTGTTCGACTTTCTTCGAAGTTGGCATGAAGGCTTCTAGAAATCATAAAAAACGACGTATACAAAATTTTTTTTAATTTTATTTCTGCCACTTTTTTGGGATGAGTACAAATTAGTACATTAAAATTTCGTTGTTTTCCTTCCATTGATTCATATCTTAATGTAATTATTTTAATAAAATCTCTGTTCAACTTATTGAAAATAATAACTAAATTTTTAACTACTGCAAAAAATTTGGGGCCCTTCCTTTCAATTATTTTATTTGATAGTCTGAAGAAACCAGCTTAATTTTTCTTTCGCAAATAAAAGCATAAACTTATTTTAATTAGTTACGTTGAAAAAAAAAAAACGTACTGTGATTTTTTAAGTCTTAAACATTATATACACCTAAATGTTAAACTAAATATAACCTTAATTTTTTAAACTATATTAATATAGTGTAATTATTTCTAAATCGTTCAGAAACTAAAATATTGTGTAGGATTTCAGTTTGACCAAGGGGCTTGAAAGATTGTCTACCCCAGGCCTATACCACCAGGCCATACTGTGATTTCATATATAATTGGTCTCTATAATAATGCCTTATAAAAATTCATCAAACGAGGAAAGGCATTTCCTTATTTAAACATACATTTTTTTTATTTAAAATACTTAAGAATAAAATGCTTCAAGATCAAATTAAATATTAAAACTAAGTAAAAAAAATGCAGTATATTCTATTTTTAATTGCTGTAATTTTGATTTACCAAGCATAAATAAAAATTGTATCTTCTTTGCATCCTGAAGTCTTTTGAAGTTGCTAGTGTTATGAGAAAGGTCGTTGGTAAGCAGTTAATACAATTTTTATGCTGTATTTGACTCCCTAATTAATTATATATTAATAATTAACAATTAATTACATAATTAATTAAAAATTAATTATAAAATTATTTATTGGTTATTAATATATAACAAATGGCGTAATTAAATTTAAAATTAATTTTAATTAAATTAATTAATTAAACCTTAATGTAAATTATTTTTTTAAAATTAAATTTATTTTAAATGCTAATGACATACCGGCTTTGATGCAAGATCGTTGGGAAATCGGGGCTATCAAAAATTGTTTCCAATTGGGTCCCGCACTTGCTAAGGCCGGGCCTGACTCCGGGAATGCATTTGTGTTTCTCCTCGCCGCTTATCACCCTCTGCAGAGTAAAATAGACCGTGACCTTCGGAATCCCTCGGGGTTTTCAAACAAACAGTACTCTCTTGTAAGTGGGTCTTTAACCCTCCGATTCCTAGGATACTCTGAGCAACCCCCCTTCCCCCTCAAAAACCGCAATGAGAGCTGACAATCTTAAGGAGTTTTATTTGAAGGAAATTGGTTCGGGGTTGAAATGCTAATGATCTGTTTTGAGGACTACAGCGAATTTATGTTCGGACTTCCCCTAACAGTTCTAGGAAATATCCCTTCCCCCCTTTATCCCTTTTTATATCCCTTTTTTTCTGAAATGTATCAACAGTCGATATTCCTATAATTCCTGTGAAGGGAATAATAAAATTTTTGAAAAGATGTTTAAAGATAGTTTGATAGCCAAACAGTTTTCGTGTGGTGCTACTAAAACTGCATATGTGTGCTGTTTCAGATTGACTCCATATTTTAAGACCAATTTGATTAAGCGTTTGGACGATGTTGAACAGTATACTGTCCTTTTTGATGAAACCCTTAATAAGGCTACTCAACTGAAGCAGATGGATATACTTGTTAGATTCTGATATAATGATCAAGTCGCTACTCGCTATCTAACATCGGCATTTATTGCTCATGCCAAAGCTGATGACATATTGTCAGCTTTTTACCAGTGTGTGAAGAAGTTAAAACTTTCAAAAATTTTGCAAATCTCAATGGATGGCCCCAATGTTAATTGGAAATTTTTTGAGAAATTTGCAGGCGGATTTAAAAAAATGAATATTCTCATGGAGCCCTATCCATTGGAACTTGTGATCTCCACATCTTGCATAATTCCTTCAAATACGATGAAAGTTCCACAGGGTGGAATATTTCAGAAATTTTGACCTCTCTCTGTTGATTATTTAAGGATAACCCTGCTAGAAGAGAAGATTTTTTGATGCTTTTCACCCTTAAAAAATTTTCTATTAAATTGTGTAAGGTTAGATGGTTAGAGAATGTCCCTGCAGTGGAAAGGGCCATTCAAATATGGCCAGATGTCGTTTCCTACGTACAAAATGTCGAAAAGGGTGTATTTGTCACTAACGAAAACAAAAGCTACTCGAACATAAAGGGAGCTACTCAAGATAAATTTATTCTTGTTAAGTTTCTTGTATTTTTATCGATTGCCAAGACAATAAAGCCTTTCTTAGAGTCAATGTTAAAAGTGAGTCTCGCAGCTTTGTCACCAAAATTGCCATATCGTCTAATGAGAAAGTGTCCAATTAATTATGCTTTAGTTAGGAATTTCTCATGCTTTGATCCAAGAAAAATGGCTTCACGACCCGAAAATTGTGTGAAATCTTTGAAACAACTGCTGATGCATTTATCCCAAAAGAAAATTGTTCTGGATACCGATTGTGATGGCATCATATTTCAATACAAAAATTTCTTCAGAATATTGTGAATATATCCATCTGCCTTTCAGACTTTTAAACCTAATACCAGATTGGATATATTTTTCAATGAATACATGAGCAAAAGTGTGAAAGATTACAACAAAATATGGCCAGTTATGAAAATAATTTTCACATTATTTCATGGGTAAGCTTCAATCGAGAGTGGGTTTTCAACAAATAAAAAAATTGAAGTTGAAAATATGGCACAAGAATCCTAGGTTGCTTGACGTATAGTGTGCGATGCTATTAAAAGTTATGGAGAAATTTTAAATATTCTCATTAGTAATGAAATACGTAAATTTGTTTTCTCTGCTAGGCAAAAATATATGCTACATTTAGAGGAAAAGAAAAAGACAAAAATAAATGAAGGAATCAGTAACAAGCGAAAGCTCATTTCAGATGAGATGGATTATCTAAAAGTTAAAAGACAGTGTTTGGAAACACATGTTTCATCTATTAATAAAACATATGAAAACCTCATTGAAGAAGCAGAACGAAAGAAATATATTTCATTGTTTATAAAATCCAATTCAATAAAAAAAGTCAATCAAAAAATGTAGAAATTTAAGAAATTAATAATAAGATCAACGTTAAATCTGAGGAATTCCGCAAATGTTCATAAATGTTTAAATATTTGTGTTTTATATTGCCAAGGTTTCTTTACTACCAGAAAATTAAGTTTAATGGTTATTATTATCGAAAATCTACGTGCGCGTGTTTATAAGAGATGAAGAAATTTTTTTTAAATATAAACTTGAAATTTTTGTGTTTTTTATTACAAACGTTTCTTTATTACCAAGAAATTAAGTGTAGTGGTTATTATGGAAAATCTATTTGTGTGTGTGTGTAAAAGATAGGAAGAATTTTTTTAAAAATAACGTTGAAATTTTTGTCCTTTCTATTGATATTTTTCTTTATATTTTAAAATGCTGGCAACTAGTTTAAAATGCAAAGTTTTCTTGCATCTAAATAAAAAATAAACAAATTCATAGATTTTTAAATGTTTCTCTTTTAATAAGGTAAGTATTTCAGACATTGCTAAAACAAATGTTTGGTTTAAATATCAGTGACTTATTTTTATTTATTTCAACTGATTAAAATTTTAATCATGTATTGATATCTACTCTTGATTATTGTCTCTTTAGAAGATCAAAAATAAAATTAATTTTGCTTTAAAAATTTAGTTTTTATTCTGTTTGAATCATTGTTACATTGTGATTGAATTACTAAAATGGCAAGGCTTGATCTTAAAAGCTATAATATAAAGGTTTATAAAAGATCTGTTCCAAAAAGCATAAAATAGTTATTAACTGTAAATTTCTTTGGTGTTCAATTGAGATTGACTTATGGACATTCAAGATAAATTAGATATGATTTTTGATTTTATCTCAATATATTTAAAGTTTTCAGTTGAGATTCTATTGTTATTCAATATTGCTTCTACACTGTCTCTTGTCTTATTGACATCAAATATAAAAAAAAATCATGGTCGTTTTTTTGAAATTTTTTATAACTTATTATTATTATTTACATTATTTAAATTTGCCGTTTGTTTCTGTAAAATCAGAACAACTGAAATATCAAGTGTATAGACACGTTTTACCGTCTTTCAAGTGAAAAATTCAGTTATGTACAATTTCTACAATATGTAATTTTTTGGTCAATGAATTTTCCGTAAAAGGTCCTTGAAAGTTCTTGAATTTTTTTCTTCAATAAGAGTGGGAACCCTGATGGTGGATTTTTGTTACATCGTGTGTTGTGGCAGGCAAATGAATAATTTCCCTTCATCCTGAAGAAATATGTCGATTATGCCAAAAAGTGCTTCAATGAAGGGGCCACAATAGTTTTTGATGATTACCCTGAAATACAGTGAAAAGTACAAAATCGGTAGAACATATCAGACGAACAAAGAAACACATATCTGGTTATTTTATGTTTGATGAATCGATGTCAGCCACTATGTCCCAAGAGAATTTTTTTATCCAATTATAAGAACAAGCAAAGACTTATAAATATGTTATGTGTTAAGTTTCAAAATGAAGGTTTTGTTGTGAAGCAAGCTGAGGAATGTGCTGATTGCCTAATAATCAAAAGTGCTTTGGAAATAGAGAAAAGGTCACAATGTGCTGTGGTTGTTGCTGAAGATATCGTCCTCTTGGTTATAATAGCAGCATCTACTAATTCCGAAAACATTTTCTTCTTAAAGCTCTGAGAGGTAAAGCAGAAGATGCTTTACATTGTGCAGCAACCCTGAACATTGCTCCAGAAATAAGGGACAATATTTTATTTCTTCGTGCGTTCAGTAGTTGCGATACCATATCTGCTCTTTTCAGGCAGGTGAAGAAGAAATTTACCAATGTTCTGAACTGCAACAAGTTGTGAACATTTTCCGTGATGAAAATGCATGCCCGGATGACATAGATGAAACAGGACAGAAACTTTGGTAGCCCTGTATGGGAGAAAGAAAAGTGAAGAAACAAGGGATTCTATGATATTTAAACTTTTTCAAAAATCGCTAGTAAAAAATAATTTCATTTTAGTATTTCTCCTTCCCACTACAGCAGCTGCACGTGAACACTCTCTCCGTGCATACCTACAAGTTCAACATTGGAGTAGATTTGCCAAAAGGCCCTTAAATTGGTGTTGGAAAGAAACCAAACATGGATTGTTCTCAGTCACCACCCACAAGGAACCAGCTGCTCCAGCTTTTCTCCCTATGATATCATTGCAAGTGCGCAAAAGGGTGTAATTTGACTTCCACATGTAGGAAATCTGGCATTAAATGTTCTACGATTTGCTATCACTACAAAGGACAAGGGTGTACCAATTCTCTAGAAGATAGCATCATTACGAACTTAGCTAAGCAAGAGGATGAAATCGATATCAGGATGGAGGAGATAATTTTAGAAGTTGACTTGGAGGAAGAATATCAAAGTTGCAAGTGGAGGAAAGTGACAGTAAGCAAACCTACATTAATGATTATGACTTAATGATTATGAAAAATTGAAATATATCTGAAACCTTTTTATCTATTTAATATCACTTCAGTTATGCCTAATTAAATGATAAGTATTAAACTGAAAGTCGTTGTTTTCCATTACGCTCTCAGTCATTGCTGAAGCTTTCGTGTGATGTTTTCCTTTGTTAAGTCATAATAACAGTGGATTTTTCCTTCAAAATATACTAAATAAAGCCTTGAAATAATTATAAAAGTATCATGATTAAATTTAAAATGTATATATAATAATTGGAGGTAGGGCGAACCTATAAATTTGATCCGTTCTCGCTTCAAGGGCTTGATTAGCGATTTACGCCGTTCTTTGAAGTAGTTGTGAGCTTACTTTTGATTGAATATAATAAGTATTGGTACTCATTTTATTCAGAATTTTAAGCTCTAGAACATTTGTACTACAATGTTTTTAATAGCATGAGTTGTTTTTAAGATATTGCTCGATTATTGAAAAAAGTCCTATTTTCAGATTATAAATCTGCACGCAGAGGCTAACGTTCATCTCACCAGAGGGGGGAAACGTAGTATGTTCATTCCAGACCTAAACTGAAGGGATTAAAACAATTTCCAGCTTTCCCCTAATTAATTCCGAATTCGGCCTTTTTTTACGACCCAACCACTGGGCTAATTGCCCTTTTCTTTAATATATATTTCTACAGCATAGAAGATTATTTTGTATTTTTTTTAGTAATTTCATTGATCAAAAATGTTACAACTCATGAAAAAAATTTTCTCAGCTAAACTGTAGGAAAACAGTACCGAGTACGTTAATCCAGTACAATATTTAAAAATATTCCAATGTAAAATTCATTAGGCAGCAAGAAAATATGCGAAACAAAGAAATATGTTAAGACACTGCTGAAGATTATAATCGCAGTCATTCAGTAAATATATCATTTTGAGAAGGAGGAAGTATAAGACTTTGTAATTGTTTAGTATTACTTTTTATAAACTTTTATTCAACTTGAGTGTTTTCTCCTCAAATCTTGAGATCGATTTCTTACCCATTTCCAATCGAGCTACAGCTTTGAAATTTAGCACAGTGGTGGTGGGTTTCCGAAGACAACACAATATTATGCAAAAAAAAAAATGCAATAAATACCTATTTTAAACCTAACAAATTGGTATTAAAAATTTATCTCTATATTTGGGCGATAAAGTTTGGAAGGTGGTAACCTCAGGTTGTGTAGGGTTGTAACAACACCACTATAGTCAAAGAGAAACGCTATATTTCCGGCGTTGCACCGAGGAATGACGTAGATCGTGTTTCTACGTGTCTTTGGACTACTTTCTATTAGAATTCGCCAACAACCAGAAGTAGTTTTTTTTTTTTTTGCTTCGTGTGTGCCAAACGTTTCGCACTCAAAGCAAAAAGAGAAAGTTGTGTAGATTGATTCTCTTTTTTCTATTACATTGTTGATAAAAATTATAAGTTATCACGTAGTATATTACGATTTTTATATTTCAAAAAGTTAATGTCATTAAATCATTTTAAAAATGTATTTGTACATATGTATATAATAATTTTAATATGTGTTTTATATTGGAGAATTCAATATTTGAATTTGATTTAAAATACCTAACATTTCGTGTATATTCGTGTCAGCTGTCACTAAAGAGTAGAAAATCAAATAAATAAAAAAATAATTAAGGTATAAGCCTTTATTCAAAATGCACTTTAAATAAGAAAATACGTTTACATATTATAATTTCGTCAAAATGAACTCAAAAGTAAAAAATAATTTTTCTGATCACAATAAAATGCATGGCTTGAATAAAAGCGTGGGCGCCTTCACCTTCGAGGAATATTCCATTTGTTTAAGGAAATATACACAAAATATAAGGTGCTATATAAGGCGCCCACGCTATTATTCGAACCAAGCACTTTATTGTAATCAGAAAAATTATTTTTTACTTTTGAGTTCATTTTGACGAAATTATAATGTGCAAACGTATTTTCTAATTTAAAGTGCATTTTAAATAAAAGTTTATACCTTAAAATGCTTTTAAAAAATTATTTTATTACTAGCTGTCACCCGCGACTTCGTGCGCGAAGAATTTGAATTATTCTTTTTTTTTTTTAATTCACGAATGTAAATGTTTTGTTGCATTTTAAAAGGGGAAAGTAAAAGTTCTGATGGTTGATAATACTTAATTAGACGGCTGACAGGAGTGTACTGTACATGTATACTGATAAAGTTATGTAAATCGTTTATCTATGCTAATGTACTTTTGTATACCACGTTACTTGCACGGATGTAGAGGTTGTGTCGGCTGGACACACGTGAACACGCCACATATAGTTGCCCATGCGAAAAATATGATTTTTCTAAATGTACGCCTGCCACTTTCAGTGTCTGGCCCTGAGCCTGGCAAATGATATTTTTAAAGAGATTTGTTACCTTTTGAACTGAGATGATAAATCCTTCGGTGTTATCGGAAGGCGTGGAATTAAAACACTCTCTCTTCTCCCTATATCATTCATCACAGAACCTTCCATGACGTTTGTACCTAGGAGTGTAATTTGTAACCGTGTGCCATTGCGCAGTCTCGGTATATCGAGGTTACGCATTAGTGGTACTGGCACACTGACATTCAATCTCGGCTTGTCGGAAGGTGCCCCTAACAATTCTAAGATGTTGAAGAGCTCTACAGAATATGATGTTCCTTGTTAATGCCCATTACCGTATCTCCAGATGGATATTCTGTAATATCTCACTGTGAAAATTAAACAAAACATCGAGAGAATAATTCACTGACGTCATTGGATCACTGTGTAACCGTATTAAAAGCTGTAAATGCTACGACAATAGGAAACCGGAAATGTAAAGTCTTCTTTGTTGTTTATGGTCAAAGAAAGCAACATTTTCTTATATTAACTTTAACCCCGCAAAAGCCCGCGCGCGAAAAAGTAATTTGGCTTGAATTTATTTCTATAAGAATAAAAAGTATTGTTAGAAATTACGTTACAAAAATATTTTTAAACCTTAATACCAATCAGAGAAAACATTTCATCGCAATGGAATTAATAGCATTAAAAAGATCATTTTCTGGTCTTTAAAATGGCATAAAAATAATTGTTGTCTAATAAATGTTTCAGAAGGTATTGGCAAAAAACGTCTATGCATTAGGCTTAAAGCGGCTAATTTTCGTTATTTAATTATGTATCTTAAGAACTAATTAACTATGAAAGTTGAAAATAGCACCTTTGACCTAGAAATGTGTTCTAGAATGTCGTGTGTAAATTTCATGTCGCTACCGTTCACCGTTTAGGAGGAGTTCTTGTGACCGACCGACAGACAGACAGATAAATACATGTAATTTCTGCCTTATTTTATAGATGTTTATAAAATAAGCAAAATTTTCAGAAATAAAGGCAAATAAGTTCAAAGTCTAAGCTTTGCCTAGCAACGGTGTAGCTATAAATTTGCGTTATTTCCAAACCGTCTGCACGAAATTAAAGATAGTAAACTTTAAAAATTAATAAAAATTGAAGGAAAAATGGCACAGAAAATAATTTGGTATCATTGAAAAGGTAAAATTTTGAACTTTAAGATGGTATAAAAATACTTTTTATCGGACAATTTGTACCGAAGTTACAGCGGAAAAAGGGATTACGTGATAGTTGATTTTAAAAATAGTTTATTCCACATGTTTTCGAATTCCTGAAGGATCACGTGACAGTTGATTGAAAAATAAAATAATCTTCATCGTGAATCGCGGAGTCAATGGGCTTTCTTTGTTAACTAATTTTAATCTGTAGTCAAAAATAATTAATTTAACGTGATCTCACCTACCCTATGTCCGTTTCAAGCTACAACTCTGCCAATTTTCATCCACATCGGTTTGGTAGTTTTGCCGTGAAAGCGTAGCAAACAGAAAGACAGACACACTTTCACATTTATTATATTAATAAGGATTAAGGATGTACTCTAACACTCTACGCCATTTAAAGCCCTTTTCCAATTGAAATTATATCCTATATCTAGCCGTTTAGAAATTAACTATTGGGCCACGTTTAGAGTAGACACCCAGTATGGGGCCGTTCAAATATTACGTAAGCACCTAAGGGGGAGGAGGGGGTTTGCGATTTGCTTATTTTTGCTGACAAGCGGGCAGAGGGCGTATGAGTGATGCTTACGTAAGATATTAAAATCACTTTATTTCCGAAAATCTCTTGTAACTTGCAAAAATAATTTAATTAAAAAAATTAAATTTGAAAAAAAACTAAATTTGGCAAAAGAAATTTAAACTTGAATTTTTTTTTCAATGATGTTCTGAGGTCAAGCATTTTAAACACGCAAGAAAAACATAAACGATAGATAGGATGAATGTTCATTGAACACCATGGATAAGAGTATCTTTTCTTTATAATAGCTGGAGGTGACAGCTCATAATGTTTGATGCACGAGATTTATTACTGAGAACTTCCTAAAAATTTCCAATTATGAGATTCGAATGAAAGGGATAAATATGTTGCATTGTGACAATACGAGCTTCCAAGCAAGCACAAATAAACATGTTACAACAAACTTGAAACTCATTGAATATTTCGTGTATAAAAAATATATATACTCTTAGTCAGGTTTGAAGTTACTGTTTGAAGTTATTCAGCAAAGGATTCCGAGACTACCACTTTTGGACGATTTTACACCGGAAAGGGGTGTCAGACAATGAGTCATATCAGCGCATTCCCGGAGTTCTTTGTTAGATCACGCTCAGTAAAATGTGAACATCACCCTTCCATTCTTCACTTTCCTCCTATTTTGATGAAAATAACTCCGCCGGCGCATGCGCAAAAGCGCGGAGGGTTTCCGAATCCGTTGCTAAACAATACATCTTTTTAGTATGCACTAGAGGCCGCGGTGGCCTAGTTCGAAACCCGATTCCACAGAAGATCCGCCGTGTATGGGGCCTGCTTCACGCTAAATCATACGTAGTGGCCAAACGTCCTCCCGTTGGTGTGGCGCGGAAGCTTGGAGAGGGGGTGCCAGCTCAGGTGTCGTCGTCGTCATCTGACCACGGTTCAAAATTACGAGTTCCGTCATTAAATAGCCCTCGTGTTGCTTCAAAACGGGACGTTAATGCAACCTAACCTAACCTAATCTTTGTATGTACTAAAAAAAAATCTCACTGAAAGCGGAAATACAATAAAATAACGAATATTCTCAAACCGCAAATCTTTCGTAGACATTACGTCTGCTAATCACTTGACGGTTTTTTTTCCCTTAGGTTCTCATAGTTTTTTTTAGCAATAATAGTTCATTTTTTTTTCTTTTTCGTTTGTTCTCTGGGATGTTTTTTTCACTATTCAATTTCATAGCGTTAATATCCGATGAGAGTTAAGTGGATAATTGTTTCGATGATCTTTTTTTCATTATTTGGAAAACGAAAATGAAAAATGTTTTTAATTGTTTTTAAACTAATTTTTTCTTTCTATTATACGTTGTTTTTCTTCGATGTTGCTTATTAATAATATTGTTTTCCTTCGTCGATCTTTTCGTATCTTAATGATGTTGTTTTCCATCGACAACATTATGCACAATTTTTCGTTCGTTTTCAAGAAAGATTCTTCCGCCAATTTGTTCCGAAACCAAACTAATCACCTCACACCTCCTCGTAACCATATTGGCCGACATCTCTACTGTCTGGTATCTCGGGAGTTTTTAAAACCGCACAGTACATAAAACAAGTCAAATCGGAAATATGTCTTCATTTCGAGAAATATTGTATAAAATTTTTTTTGAAAGTTTAAAAAAGTCTTCATCAGATAAACATTTGAAGGATATTCAATGTAAAACTAAAGATGTGTGGCGGCAGTGTAAAAATTCTTCTGAAAAGGAGGAGTTAGTGTTAAAAAGAGCCGAGGAAGAACTGCGAAAGGCAACCAAAATGAAATCAATTTTTCTTGATTATTTTATAAAGGTAATTATAATCAATTTATTCTTAAAATTTTAAGCGTATTTTATCATAACTTTAAATTTATAATTAACTTGATATGAAATAACTTTACTTATTTTTGTTAATAATCGCTACATTTATTAAAATATGTAGAGTATACTGACATTGTAATATGTAATAAAGTGTTAAAATTAACATCTTTCTATAATTTAATAAATAAATGATCTTTACTAATGCAATCTTAAAGTGAAAGTATTCTTCAATTTTCAAAAGTGATAATCTAGGAAATTAAGTGGTTCGAATAGGACTTTGCGTTTTGAATAAAATATTAAATAACAAATAGCAATAATAGGTTATGAAAATATTTAAAAACGAATCATTCACCAATCTAAGATTTAATTTTTTTCACTTCTTATGTTTTAGATTTAAAAAATTTTACATATTGTAATGATTGTTACCTTTCAAATTTATGGTTACAATGGTGTAATTGACAGTTATAAAAGTGTTTTGAGCTTTATTGGACATTTACTTTTATATAACAACTTACGTTTCTGATATAAAAGAGATTACTAAAAGTTGAGTCCTTTTGTTACATGCTTAAAAAGTGTAGGGGCAATTGTGAAAAATTAACGACGAAGAAGTTTATCAAGATTCCTTCCGAGAAGAAAGCGATGAAGTAGTAACAGAAGGGGGAAGCAATATAATAACAGATATAGAAAAATGACTTGAGCAACCTTGGTCAGCATCTGAATAGATGATGGGCATGTGCAAAATTAGATTTAAAATATAGCTATGTTCTTTTAAAATTGTGATAAACTAAGAAATTTTCCTTAAAAAAATTGTAAGAAAATTAAATATATATATATATATATACATTTTAAGTCGAGTTAGAGTTTTTTATTTCAATTATGTTCTAAAATTTTAAAAACTAGATTATTACCGTTATACGTTTTTAAAAAAAAAAAACCCGGGGGGTTGCAATTTGCTTACGTAATTATAAGAGGGGTGTTTCCGATTTGCTTATTTTTGCTGACAAAGGGGGAGAGGGGTCAAAAATTACCAAAAACATGCTTACGTAATATTTGAACGGCCCCTATATATAATATAGTCCTGTGTCCACCCAACCGGTACAGTTGCTGTAATGGCATCAGGCACGGGGACATGGGCGGCGTTCTGTATATATAATACTAGCAGTACGCGCACGGCGTTGCCCGTGGAATCAGGACTTTAACAAAATGGAAAAAAAAAAAGAACCGCCCACAATGACATGAAAAAGTTTTGAAAACAAAATCAAAACAAAAGATACACATTTTTTGATTTTCCTGCTTATTTTTTTTTTCACGCTACAGTACAGAGTACGTTAATCCAAAACAATATTACAAAATTGGAACGTGAAAATGATTATTATACAGCAAGCAAAATATAAATAAAATCCGAAAATAATAATCGAAGTAATTCATTCAGGTGAAGGTCATGACGTATCCTACGCGTCCGCCAATCAAAATTGGCATCAACGTTCCGAAGAAGTTCCGCTTTTGGAACTCGATCGAGAAAAATAACTCGCAACGGCCCAGAAAAAAATTAATTTAAAAAAAACGATAAAAGATATTTTAATCATTCTTGTTTTAAATCCGACAGAACCGTTCTAGTTATAAGCTGAAAAAAATTGAAATTAATAGTGTTATTAGAAAGTCGGATGCAACAAATTTAAAATCAAAAGTAACATCTTGATGCCAAAACTGGGTATTTTTTAAAAATTTCTCAAAATTCAGTAAATTACGTTAGAAATTCAAAACTAACTTCATTAGAACGGAAATCGCGTGCTCTTTCCGATGGTGTATCTATTTTTGTCGTGCAATTATTCGAAACCAATCTATTGAGAAATTAGTGCGAAAAATCAACCAAAACAACACAAAACATTAAATAAAAAAAATTCTAGGTTAAAATTTAAAATTTCGGCTTCGAGGTGCATTCAATCACCATTACGACTACCTGTGTGCCAAATTTCATGGCTGTAAGTGCGATAGATTCGTCTGGACATCGCAGACAAACACACACACACGCACACAAACATTGCCTTTTATAAGTATAGATATCAGGGTTCCCACGGTCCTTGAAAACTCCTTGAATTTTATTTGCCGTACTCGGGGCCCGGAAAAGTACTTGATTTTTCGTTGGGTCCTTGAAAAGTCTGGAAAGGTATTTGATTTTTTTTGTTGGGTCCTTGAAAAGTCCGTGAAAAATTCGAAATGTACTCTGTCTTGAGAATTCCACCACTGGAAAAAGGGTGTTGCTATGGGAACGCTGTCAGTCACTATTCTTTTCTCTAGTTTGGAGGAAGAGAGAGGGGGTGGCAAAAAAGGGTGTTGCTATGGTAACGCTGTCAATCACCAGTATTTCCTCTCTGTCTAGGATGGGGGCTGGCAAAAAAGGGTACGGTTTCACTATGACCCGGGGATTCCTTGAGATCCGAAAAAACCCGGGAAATTTTATTCTAAAACTGGATTTTTTTTTTTTTATTTTGATAATTCTTATCAGACGAGATAATATTCGCTGGTCTTTTATAGAAAGTAAAATAAAACATCGATGACTACCAATGAAAATCGGTCATGTACTGACAATCAGAAACGGAGGCCATCCGCGTTTCTGTGCACGCGCCAGGCAGCGGGATGCTTGCATTTAAATTTCCGTGGAACCCAAACTTCGTCTATGAACAGGATCGCGTTCCCTTTATTAGTTAAATTAGATAGTTCACGATTTTACACCGGAATGAGGTGTCAGGCAATGAGTCACATGAGCGCAATTCCGGAGTTCTTTGTTAGTTTACGCTCAGTAAACATCACCCTTCCATTCTTCACTTTCCCGGTATTTTGATTAACTCCGCCCGGCGCATGCCCAAAAGCGCAGAGGGTTTCCGAATCCGTTGCTATACAATACTCAGTTGATAGATATTAATTGTACTCAAATGTGGAAGACGCACAGGAATTTGGCATCGTGCCAAAGAGATTCAGACAATTTGTGAGATCGTAAATTTTCTTTCATCTGTCTATACAAAAAAAAATAATAACATCCACACTGGATACTGTTTGCTTCTTTGATGATTTAAAATCAAATCGGAATTATAACCAGAATTAATTAATTTTTCCATTTCAAGGAGATCTTTTTGGCGAATTATTGCAATACCTGACCTTATTATTAATATTTTATGTCGGCATTATTTTTTTTTGGTTAATTTTGTGTATTCTTTTTTTTTCTGTTATGAATACGGATCATTTTGATAAATTATGGGATCTTCAAAGTATTGGACGGAAATTATTTATTATAGAAAAGATTTTTTCTTTCGTATGTATGCATGCATGCATGTTCGGTTTTTGTTCTTTATGCACTCCCAAACGGTTTGACATACAATTAAATTTTGTAAAGTGATGGATTTAGTGCAAGAGGGAGCTCACGCCGTACATTTTTTTTAAATCTAATTAGATTTTTATTTATTCAATTTTAAGTACTAAATTCCGGCGTTTTTTGCACATTTTTGCGAATTTTCATTTTTCCCCATTATTATTTTTACATACGTGAGAAGAAAAGTTATGCTTCCGGTATTTTAATTTATTATTTCTTGTATTCTTTCTCTTTTTTTTTTATCTTTTGGTGTTTTGTTTCTCTTTGAGCCGATTTTTTTTTTTTTTTTTTTTTTTTTTGAACCGTAATGGAAAAAATTGGTTGGAATCAAAAGTTTAATTTTTTTTCTATAACAAAGAAATATAATGCTTCTGTGTTTTAATATATAAACATTGGAAAAAATCGTTGTCTTGTCGTCTTCATATTTTTTTGTCTTTTAATGTTTTTTTTTTCAATGGATATTTTTTATCAAGATTTTTTGCTTGAGATTTTTTTAAGTTTATATTTTTAATCAGTAACGCAAGGAATTCAAAGCTCCTGTTACAAGGCAGAAGGTTTCTATCTTTTTTTAAGGACCAATGGTAATGGTTTTTCTGTATTCATTGATTTCATAGAGGCCCCTTTGAAGAAATGGATTCTAAAATGGAAGGGTCGGTTCCATATCGCCGAAGATCGACATGCAAACCTTTTTGAGGGACTCTTGCACATTTTCAACAAAATTTTGGTCTTTTTCTGTCATTTTGAGTTGTTTCTATGAGGGCTACTAGTATGAGTCACACTGGAAAAGGGAGGTCGTCCCCATTGAAAATTCTGCAACATGTTTTCCAAACAGAAAAATTACAGAAGTGTGAAAAATATATTAAGTAATGAGTAATAATTTAATTAAGATAACTAATAAGTTTAAAATTATTTTATTAGGCTACAGATTTCTTGAGTGTCAGTTTTTTCAAAAGGTTTTTGTTCTTGTTTGAAAAATCCTACAGGTGCCTATAGTAATCAGTTTTTACTTATATTAGTTCTTAATAATAAAACTTTTTTTCTTTTTCAATGTTCATAGATGATTAATATAAGTGGTTTGATTACTAAAATTAAACATAAAAGAACAAGGGATGCCAGATTATAGTTTTTTTACTCTTCATTATGGCAAATAGTCGGGTACATTTTTGTGCTCCGTTCACACAAACTGGCTATTCAGTTAGTACATAAATAAATACATGGGAAAATTTTGAAGGGTCATCATAATTGTGAGTCATAAATCACACTGAATTGCATTGCATTGGTTTCTGCACTGCAGAAGTTTGCAGACAAACTAGCTGAAAAGACTGAAAAAAAGTAGAGATTTTAAATCTACTGCAGAATCCAATAGTTTAAAGAAAACAGAAAAGAAAGGGCTAATGAAGTCAAAATGATCTATGAAAAAATTGAAGCTTTAACAGAGCAACTGAAAATGTAAATTTAAAGTACTTTAAAGTTTATTTATTTAAATGTAAATAAAGGTCTCTTGCTTTTTTTCCTTCTTCAATCTCAAGCAATGGTCAAAAGTAAGAATAGAGGTTCTTGTGGGGCTAACAATTTTTTTAATGAATTTTGTTTCAGCTAATGTATTTGTGAAGTGAGCTACCAAGTAAATGCTTAGTAGTACAGTGGTACCTCCTTTAATGGACACTCCCGAATAGCGGAAACCTCTAATTAACGGACATTTTTACGAGTCCCAGTCCTTCTATATAGGACAATCCAAATTATTCCCTCTGGATAGCGGACAGGTATTTTTGAAAAACTTTCAATTATTTTGGCAAACATATCAAAATTATTCTAACAAGCAAGATAAAAATATATGTTTCATATATCAAACAGAAGTGAAAAAAATTTTATAAAAAGTTTGTCCTCCCCAATAGCGGACACCTCCTAAAAACGGACAAAACTTTTGGTCCTGTGACTGTCCGCTTTTCGGAGGTACCACTGTAGTTTGTGTAAAATTAGCATATGGTAGTAGTACACTATACCTAATAGTAAGGGTGTTTGAATTGTGATCTCGAAACTCACTTAGCACTGCAGATTTTGGTTCACTAACTGCAAGGTGTGCAAAACATGTGCCTTTGATATTCTTCATTTTACCATCTGAAAATCGTAAGTAAGAAAGTGATCATGCATTTGAACGTTAAAGTTGAAAATATTTGATTTAACTTTGTCCTTTGCATTTTTGTGTTCTAAAATATGTAATTTTATGGTCCTTGAATTTTTTTAAAAAGGTCCTTGAAAAGTCCTTGAATTTTTTTTCATCAATAAGAGTGGGAACCCTGTATATACCTTCAGGAGTGGCGTTAGAGTCTGCCCAACGGACAGGAGGGGCACAATCTGCTGTCCGAGGGAGGGGTATAATGAAATTGGTATCAAATTCTCTCCAGATCTTTATTTATGTACAAGTTGAATACCCCTTTGCATGAACGGGGTACAAAAATTTTCCCCGACGAGGGGGTGAAGCCAGGGCACCCACTGGCGCCACCCCTGAGTAGCTACCTATAGAAATTTATATTTATAAAAGAAGTACACAGGCCCTCTCATGCCTTACTTAGATTGCATCCGCTCAAGCACGTCAGTTTGATCATTAACATACTAATATATTAACTTACTGAGAAAGGTTAGTTCGGACATTAACATGAGCAGCAGGAGCACACGAGTTTCTCATAATCACATTGTCTGGAACCGACATAACAATAAGAACTTCTTCAAAGAAAACAGCTTTGCATTTGCTATACCTGTGAAAGCACTTAGCAGATCATCGTATCCTGTTTTGAATGGTCGTATCACCAAAGAAGTTTTATCACTTTCTGCGTATCCACTTGTATATAGAACGCACAGTGTAACCACAAGGTAATTTGTAAATAATGATACACATATGTCACAATAGGGCTCATTTCCCCCAAGGTTTATTTTGATGTTTTCATTCATTTATATTTTTTAACAAAAAGGTAAAGGAGAGAAAAATTTCCTGTGAGGAGTCGATACCCTAGAAGCAAGGTTTAGATTTTGACACACACACCCAGAAACGAGGCGACTGCCTCTAGCACCTGTGCGGAAAACAGCCATTGCATCACACCTGTAAATGATATTTATTAGAAAAACAAATTATGAAAATGCAAAATGAAGAGAAAGAAAGAATTTGAATAGTAAAATAACTTGAAAAGTAGGCGTTTATTATTAAATTATGCGTATTATAATTAGTTCACTAAGTTAAAATATTAAAATAAAAATGCGATCTCCTTGCTTTCCTTCTTGCTAGTCGGTCAATAATACTATCCAATTTAGTTTCTTCTGACAAATCTTTCTCTATTGCTATTAAACCTAAAGTACTCAATTTCCTTTGACGCATTGACGAACTTTAAGATTTAATAACTTTTAGTTTAGAGAAACTTCTTTCACCTGTTCATATTGCGACTGACAGAATTAAATATAATATCAAGACTACAGAAACTTTGGAAAATGAGGAAACAAAATGATTTGCTTCAATAAAGTTGTGATATTTTTAAAAGGATCAGTAATAAAATCATTACGGTTGTGTAGAATATAATTTCTTGAATGATAAGTCATAAATATCTGGAAGAAAGCTGTGAACGTCAATCCAAGGCAGACTTACTATAAAACTTTGTTTTCGCTTTTAACAAATGGAACTTGGCAGGTTCTGCGAGTTCGAATCGTGTTTTATTTTCTGGCAGGTCTCTTATACCTATACTATCTAATTTTTACAAATATGTTAAGGCGTTTTCATTCAGCATTGAAATTTAAGTTGAATTTTCATTGGATTGAAAATTCAACTTAATTTATATATTGAAAATTCAACTTAATTTATATATGTCTTGGGGAAAGACCCATAATTGTTCACACTAGTTATGTTTCGTTAGTTGGTAGAAGTTTAAAAACGTCAACCATCAACTTTCCTGCGATGTCAACTCCTGTCAAAACCTAAATACGCCCACAATACCGATTATTAACGTCTTAGACTGCAAGTTCTTTTAGCCGCAGTTCCGATGCCACCGATGGCATGTCATCACATATTACAGGTTGGTTTAATGTTTCAGAATGACAATGGTTATAATTGATTAATGTATCATTAATCCATCATTTTATATAATTTCTTTCAAACAGTGAGTGATGAAAGTTTTCTCTACTTCAAGCTTCATAACCGATTTCTTTCGTCATATTTTTCGAAATTTAAGATATTTGAGAAGCAGAATCAATGGCCAGAAATGTACGCTTTCTCCATTACTTCTAGAATTCACAATTAACGTTCCCAACATAGCATTAGGTTTTCTTGATACATTTGCAAGTGCCTGATCCCTTTCTGAATCAATTTCATTTGACTCTTATTAGGATGATGTGCACTAACTGGAGTTGTATTTCTGCACATAAAATACGTGATGTCTTTTTCCACGCAGAAAGCAACCCTATTTCAGATTATATTACAATACTCGCTGCCTAGGACCCACACAATGGAAACAGCAGCACGATTTCGCAGCAATCAGTGGCGGGGATTGGGTGGAAAAAGTAAGGGGGTAAAAAATTTACAGACATCTAAAAGACCCGGGAATATTTGGGGCAGACAAGAAGATTTTAAAATTTAGTATAAAAATTAGCTAATTTTCCGGAACACTATTGCTGTTTGTAATGCCTAGTTAGTTGTGGCTAATATGAAATAAAAATTTAATTTTTCCCTAAAAGAAGTCAGACTCGCCACCAATGCCAGAAATAGCGTCTCCCTCAACCATAGACATGTTTCTTGAATTCGAACAATACCAAGAATTATGAAAATTTGAAAACATTATGTAGTACAACCTTTGTAAATGGACTGTTGTGAAGAATTTTAATATAATATGTACAATGCCGGGATTTGCCAAATTTCGATTTAGTACACTTGTTTTTATTTATTTTTATTTGCATCATTTACTACCATATCTTTCTGACTAGGTTTGATGAAACGTCTGGAAGGTTAAAGAGTTTGCTCTACTTCATCTTAGAGAAATTCCAGTGAATTTATATAGATCACATTTGTAGGTCAGTTTTGACTGTTCGAAATTTTTCCCGGTTTCCGGGTTTAAATCTCTAGGTCTGCGATTTTGCTAAAAGGGTTCCCGCATTGTGAGAATCTCATCAGGCTCAGATAATTCGACAAAAGCATGGAAGCATATTTTCTCGTGTACCTACAAGAGCTTCCAAGGCGTGATGTTGAAATTCTCATGGTCAAATTGGTCATGAAGTTTTCTTAAATACCATCCTGGTGCATTTTGCTTTCGAATAATTAAAGCAAGGAAATCTTTTAGATAAGCTTGAATTAACAACCTATCCTCTCCAAAACGTGGCTGCAGCTGTTTTATCACTTTCTCGTTACTTTCGCCGCTTGGTAGTAAGGCCTCTTATAAATAAGTAAATTTATCATAATTAAAGTCCTTATCAATTTTCTAAACTGTCTCCCAAAACCCCAAAATTATATTTCAAATTTATGTCGCCATTGCACGTCGGAAAATTTTATCTTGATGTAATGCAGCAGTGTCGCATATCTAAACGAAAATCTTTCTATTGTGATACTTGTAATAATTTATTCAACTTATATTTTCTATATCCTCTAAACACAATTCAGACTTATCGTTCTCAGAAAATTTTTAAATAATTTTTTTCATCTTCGAACTGTTTGCAAAAATTCTCTCTTAACATCAGTTTCAAACGAAATCGCTTGTTTTCCCTTAGTAACTGGTTTTTTTCCGATCCATTAATTCATGTATTATTGAGCTGTACTGTAATGATATGTCGATTGCATACAAATTTTAAGCTTCCATATTTTTAAAATCTGAATTTCAGTTTCAAATATATATATCAAATTTGTTAATTTCCTTTATATTTCAGGTCTTTCCAAAGATAAATTTTGAAGTTGCTGGAAAAATATCAGATGTTTCGATTGTGCAGCTGTTTCTCCTTCTTGATTATTACTCCAATAACAACAGTATTTTCTCCAGAATACTATAATCTGTAAAAGGATTACTGCACACCGTTCTCTCATTTTACATGTAGATAGCAGGTTTCTGAACAACCTTGGCATAAAACTATTCTTCGCCCATATTCAATTACTAAAGATATTCACGTACTAAAAACCATGAATTGTCATTTTCTTCCTTCGATACAGCACATGGCCTCTGTAAGGATTGTTCTAGCCATGTACTATGACAAGGATATAGAACAGATACTGAAAACAGAAGTTAAGCTGCCTGTTCAATTGGATCGTTTCGATCGAGACAGGCATCAACTCTGGAAACAGATCGAGATGATAGCGATTGAGAAATTGCATTTTCTTCCCAATACACTTAAGATTAGATTGTCTAAGTGCATCCGTCCGATCCATATGGAAACCTGGCGATGGATCCGTGATCATGATAGACTCATGAAACTTAGTCGTCCTAATTGTTACCTTACCTACAAGAACATTCTTTGCTGGAAAACCGACGGAACTATTGATAGAATAAAAACAGCGAAGAAGATAGTTCGAGACAAGAATGTCAGCTCTCAAACACGATTTGAAGTGGCTTGTACCTATTTTCTCGAAGATGAAGTGTTGGCGCTTTGGCATGGGGATAAAGAAGTGAAGGTAATGGGTATACCTCGCCGCGGCACAAAGGAGGTAGTGCGATTTTGGATGACACACTTAAAGAAAGGATCTTGGGGAAAGAAGTCTTGGAAAGCGATGATCAACGGATATTTTGAAACGCCTAGAATTCGGCGTTCGGTCATCCGATTAAGAATTAGTTGTTTCTTCCCTTATTTATCTTGGGAGGGCAAAAGGAATTATTTTCCATATCTCGACTGGGAATATGCACATCGTGATGACTTGCAATTGTGCATGCAAACAATGGACAAAACAGAATGTGCGGAACTGTTCCATGCATATCCTGCACGTATTCTTTTTGGCTATTTGAAATGGCCGTTTCAATCTCTTTTCATGGAGATGGCAAATCAATTATTGAGCCACATGGATGCTTATCAGTTTCATGCTGTCTTGGATCACATCATATTGTGGTACATCTTGAAAGGTGTAGAATATTTCGATTACTTAACACTTTTTAAAGAATTCTGGTGTCTCATTCCTAATTCTTTTAAAGATGAAATGAAGAAAATGAAGAAATATTTTAAAGTGATTGAAGTGACGTTGAACTATGAACAAAATACATCATTATCTTTACCAGAAACAATAGGAACACTTTTGCATAAAACACAAAATTGAATATATGCTTAAAAATGATATTTTTTAGAGTAAAATATTTTATATTTGTAAAGGAAAGAAAATCAATTCTCACGTCTTTCAAATATTTTAAAATACTTGGAATGGAAAAGAAAGAATTTTGTTTAACATATTTTGTATATTAAAATGAAATATTATTTCTATTAAGATGGCTTTTATTATTTCTTTGAAGTTTGTTTTAAAATATTATCCATGCAAAATATTATATGACTGTGGACATTAATATAATTTAGGAAAGCATTAATGATTTTTTCCCCCAGTTTTTATGTCAAGGTCATGTCCCAAGTGCTTTCGTCAAAAGAAAATTTGTCACATTATACTTATTCATCGTATGCCTACTCTTTCAAAATACTGTAATTATTTATCAAAGCACAGTAAAATAAATACAAACAATTCTTATAATAACAAAGCCTACGTTTTGCATAATCTTTGTTAATAATGCTTCAGAAGTATTATGCCTGTTTCATAAGTAGATACAATAGAACAAAGACAATAAATGTTAGGAGATGAAATATTCGCATCAAAATTTTGTGCTTTTTTTTTTGCATTTTGCTATAAATAGACATGTCATCTCTGATAAAAGAATATGAATTGCATATATCAATTAAATTTAATGATGGATAAAATAAAATAGCCAGTACATTTGATAGAGTTGCCATTAGATAAAACTTACTTTTCTTATCGAATTAGTTGGATAGCTTAAAAAAAATCTATTGTGTGTTTTATGATTGCTAATATGGTTTTCTGTCATGGTGCTACATGGTATCTAAATCTATGCTGAAATATTTGTCTCTCATTTTGTCAAATATTTGTCTTAAAAAACTTTAAATGTCTCTCTTCCTAAAAATGAGAGGAGTTATTTCAAGGAAATACACAAAAAGAAAAAATAACAAAACAAATATTTGAATACTATAAATATACTCCAATCCTCGGTCTGTGTAATGCATACTCTTTAACTTAGATAATAATAAATATAAACAGAAATTAAAATGCAGAACTTTTCAGAAAAATTAGTGTATGAAAGCTTACAATCATTCTTAAATTAATATTTTTTACTTTACAATTTATTTCAAATTCGCAAGTGGGATGAAGAAAATGATTTGACGATCCTTACATTATTACAGCTTACCTGCCTAATATTTAAACTTTTCACTATTTCCAAATGAAAAAAAATATCTTTTTTTGCATAAATTCAACAGTTATTATATTATATATTTTTAATATTACCCCAGCCAACTCCCGATAAAATTCAAGACTCGAAAGTTTTTTTTTTTTTATTTCAGATGTGGTAAGACAAAACTTGTTCTTTTCCCAGTGTTTGGATCTTCTAAATCCTTTGAAAAATTGTTCGATTTTACTACTGAAAATTATATTTTATTATATTCTCGTACGCTTAATCATTTGAACCAAGACAAATTCTTTGCTGAATATGGCTCTTTCTTTGAATTTTGTATTTACTATTCATATTTTTAAAACACAGTTTAACGCATTTGATCGATATTTGTGAATGCTTAGCTTCAGTGTGTAGCTAACAGCATAAAGGAGAAAAAAATCTGAAGCTAAAATTCTCAACCTTTTCAAATCCGAGTTATACAAAGCTCAAAATTCTTCTCATTCCCTTCTGTTGGGTGAATGTTGCATCTCAGTGACGTACATTTGTTTTAATGTCTAATTTTTGTATTTTCTGGTGCCTCTGATGATGTGTTAAACTTTTTTGTAAACTCTTAATGTAAATGGTTTAATAATAATTTAATATTCTTTTTCTTATTTATACGTACTGAATTATAAATAATTAAGATATTAATTATTTTAGTGTAATATTTTCATCATGTTGCATGCTTTACTTCTTAAAACCTATTTCGCGTATAAATTATGGTACAAATTTTTGGCTAGCGTATGATTTCATTCTTTTTTTTTCTTTTTTTGCCAATTTCATCCCTGCTGTAAATTTTGTATTTACTATTTATATTTTTAAAAGACCGTTTAACCCATTTTATCGATATTTGTGAAGGCTTATCTTCAGTGTGTAGCTAACAGCGTAAAGAAAAAAGCTAAAATTCCCAGCCTTTTTAAATCCGAGATACACAAGGCAGTACTTTTAAGGAAGTTGAGCCTTCAATATCTCCTCAGGCTGATTCAAAATACAGTAAATCACCATTTATAGGTTTCTCATTTCTACGTCGTTTACATTTATATGTCGTTTTCATCACAGCCCCGATTCATTTGTATTCATTGTAATGATAAAGTACTTCGTTTTCACAATGCAAAGATTTTAGTTATGTATTGTTTTCCCCGTTCTAAAATGTGAAAATTTCCTTCCTTCTAGTATGTGAACTGTGATAAAAATATCATAACTTTGAAATTATTCACAACTGATTAATTATTAGAAGACAAAAATTTTCTGGTGCTAAATTTAAGCGATGATGATGATGTTATTGCACTTTCTTTTAAAGACCCAACGGACTCCATTGAAAGACTTCGAACTTATTTTTTATTCCTAAAGAATGGTGAAAAAGCATTTAATATAATTCATTCGATTCATAATGCTGTACTTAATATTCACAGACAGTCAGCACCTAGCAAAACGGTTAACGATTTTTTTAAAAAAATTAAACGTCTACCTGTATGTACATAAATTGTACAAGATATCTATAATTAGTACTCAAGATATTCCATAAAAGTATTATTTTTACACTTTACGATAAATGCTTAATTTTAAAATTTAATTATTGATTTTCATACCTGGCAGTATTTTACAAGAACTAAATTTTTTTAAAAAATAACATTAAAGATTTTAAAATAAGTTTCATTAGTAGCATTAGATTTCCAATAATCAGTGTTGTTTATTAAAATTTCGATGATTTTTCATTTATACGTCGTTTTAAATCAGTCCCTTGAAACACGTATAAACAGTGCTTTACTGTAAATATTGAAAACAAATTTTATAACTTTTTATTATGGTACAATTAACTAACATTCCTATCGGCAAATAAAAAGAGGTACATTAATAAGTGGTCTGTGATTAATTATTGCAGTCATCTTTCATTTAAATACGCTTAAAGGTGCAAATATCACTCTTTATAAAAGGAAGGATGTAAGAAAAGGTTTTAAAAAGTTAACTTATGAATTTCTATTATCTAATTAATGAAAAATTCCCTCAGCCATTTCTATTTAAATTACAATTTAGTACGCCATTTGTATTAATTTTTAAACTTACTGTAAATGAAGCCAAGTTGATTTATGGGAGAATTTATTAATTTTAACTGAACTGATATTTTTTAAAACAATACAGGGGCAAAAATAAGATGCAAAATTCGAATTGTATAATAACAGAAAGTAACCTATAGTAATTTCCATTAAAAATAAAGTTTTCTTTTCTTTTAACAAAATGAATATGGGAAATAAAAAAAAAGAATATTGTGACAAAATTGTCTTGTGGGTGTACGTGAATGCAATCCAATAAGCAGGACTAAAAAAATAAAGCTCTTTATTTTACAAATATTCTAGGAAAAGAAACGCAGCACAAATATTACACAGCACTAGTAAGAATTCACAACAGAGATTATCATTAAATCTCAATACAGCGCTCAAAGGTTTCTTATTAGCTCACCAGCTTGCTTGCTGATCAAAATCCAACTGACTCTTCTTGGCTTCAGAGCTTGCCTTTATACTTTTCAACAGGAAGTGACATCATTATGTAGGAAGTGACGTAATCTCTAGAAAGTTCATGAAAGCAGTAGAAATAGGTGGAAAGTTTGAGGTCCTTCTAGAAAATTCCCTTTGTCGCCAAGGTCGCCAACTTTGCCGCCAAGTCGCCAAATTTGTCGCCAAGTTCGCCAAATTTATCGCCAAGTCGCCAAGTTTGTCGCCAAGTCTAGCATCTCAGGGAAACGACTTTATAGCTTTGTAACATTGCTCCCCTCTTCAAAGACTGCACGTCCCGGCAGTCTCATTACATAGAACTATGATCAGTGGCCCTGTATGGAGCTAGCCGATTTATATGGATGACTTCTGGCTTGGCGCTGGGCGACCTCTGTACTCTGTAGACAACATCGTTCAGTTTCTTAACAACAGTATATGGTCCTTCCCAGTTCTGTTGTAACTTGGGACTCAGGCCTCTTCGTCGCTTCAGGTTATACATCCAAACTAGATCTCCCTCCTTAAAATGGTGGTCTGTTGCTCTGGAGTCGTAACGAGTTTTCATTCGTTCACTGGCCAGTTTAATTCGCTCTCTGGCAAACGCATGTACGCTTTCCAAACGTGCCTCCAAATTTTTCATGTACTCAATCGGCGAGGAAGGCGTTTCACTCGGTCGTCCAAAGAGAATATCACAGGGCAAACGTAGCGTTCGACCAAACAGCATTTCCGCTGGAGTCAATCCGGTCACCTCGTGTTCCGCACTCCTATAGGCCAAGAGGAAGAGTGGCAAATGCGTATCCCAATCTGCCTGGTTCCTCGAAACAAATAAAGACAGATTATTTAAAATCGTTCGATTAAATCTCTCGACCATGCCATCGGACTCGGGATGCAACGCAGTTGTCCGGGTTTTCAAAATTCCCAAAAGTTTGCAAAGCTCAGTAAAGAGGACAGAATTAAAATTTGTACCTTGATCCGAATGCAATATCATAGGCACGCCATAACATGAAATCCAGCTTCGTACGAGTTCTTCAGCTACAGTCGAGGCTTCCTGGTCTGTAATGGGAATTGCTTCAGGCCACTTGGTAAAATAGTCCATTAACACTAGGACATATCGATTGCCTTTTGTTGTTACTGGAAAAGGTCCTAGGATATCCAAAGCCATTCTTTCGAATGGTGCATCCACATTATAGCGTTGCAAGCGACCTTTAGTCCTTGTTTTAGGTCCTTTTCGGGCTCCGCAAGCGTGGCATTCTCTACACCAATTTTCAACGTCGGTACGAAGTCGATCCCAATAAAATCGCTCTCGTGTTTTGCTTAAAGTTTTCATGACGCCAAAATGCCCTCCACTTGCGCTGTCATGAGTCTCTCGCAGAACTTCTGGAATTCTACTCTTTGGCAGAATTAGTTGCCATCGACAGGAGCTTCCATTATGACTCTCCCACCTACGGTATAGAACACCGTCCTTAAGATGTAAGGAGTCCCAAAGAGCCCAGTATCGTTTCGTTGCGGGACTCTCCGGAGCGATTTCTTGACAAGATGGTCGATCAGCCGAATATAGTTTCTTCTCCAAAATTGGTTTAATATTAGGATCTTCTAGCTGTGCCTTTTGGATCTCACATGAAGACCAGGGATCTACAGATGTCGTTGTTAAAACTTTCACGGAAATATCCATCTCCATTCCGAACTTTTTCTCGGCATTCGTGCAATGTTTGCAGCTTTCTGTACAGGGTCTTCGAGAAAGGGCATCTGCATTTCCGTGAGAGGTCCCTTTGCGATGCTGGATTTCGAAATCATACTCCTGAAGTCTTTGGATCCAGCGAGCTATCTGTCCCTCAGGTTCCTTAAAATTCAAAAGCCATCTTGAGGAAGCATGATCAGTTCTCAGAAGAAATTTCCGTCCATAGAGGTAGTGATGGAAATGCTCTATAGATTTAACAATGGCCAGTAATTCTTTACGTGTGACACAATAATTTCTTTCTGGCTTACCCAAGCTCTTGCTGAAGTAAGCGATGACACGTTCTTCGTTTCCTATATTCTGGGACAGCACGGCTCCTATTCCTTCATTACTAGCATCCGTATCCAAAATGAAATCTTTGTCAGTCCGGGGGTAGGTCAAAATAGGAGAAGATGTCAAAGCCTGCTTTAAACTATTGAAAGATTTCTCACATTCTTCTGTCCAATTAAAATTTGATTTAGCTTCAGTTAATTTATGTAGAGGTCTTGCTATTGTGGAGAAATGTTTCACAAAACGACGATAATAGGTGCACAGTCCAAGGAAACTTCTGACATCGTGTACCGTCTCTGGACGAGGCCAATCAACTACTGCCTTAATTTTTCCTGGATCAGTTTTAACTCCTTCTGCTGAAATAACGTGTCCGAGATAAGTAACCTCCTTTTGGAAAAACCTGCATTTCTTGGGACTTAACTTTAGGTTGGCTTTCTGTAGCCTCTGGAATACTTTACGAAGGTTACTTAGATGTTCTTCAAATGTTCGCCCTACTATTATAATGTCATCTAGATACACTAAGCAGGCTTCAGACGTTAGTCCACGTAATACTGTCTCCATCAGTCTCTCAAATGTTGCTGGGGCGTTACAAAGTCCGAAAGGCATTACCTTAAATTGCCAAAGTCCTTGTCCGGTGGTGAAGGCTGTCTTCTCTCTATCTTCAGGTCGGATCTCAACTTGCCAGTATCCACTTTTCAAATCCAGTGTCGTAAACCACTGACTTCCATTCAAAGCATCCAAGGTGTCGTCTATTCGTGGTAGGGGATAACTGTCCTTCTTCGTAATTTCGTTCAGTTTCCTGTAATCAACACAGAATCGTGTTGATCCATCTTTCTTTTTAACAAGCACAATAGGTGAAGCCCAAGGGCCTGATGATTCCTCAATTATCCCATTATCAACCATGTCTTTAACTAGATGATCTGCTTCTTCTTTTCTTGAAAGAGGCAAACGCCTTGGATATTGCTTGATTGGTGGATGGTCACCTGTGTTAATTCTATGTTGTGTCATATTGCAGTGGCCAACATCAGCGTCACAGGTTGAAAACAAGTTCTGAAATTCTTTAAGTAACTTCCTTACTTCTCTTCGCTGTTTTTTCATTCAGCATTTCAAGACTTTCCAAAATTGACGAAAGGTGTTGTGCTTCAGAAAATTCTTGAGGACGAGCGACGATATCCACCACTGGTTCGCAGGTCGCAATAACAGCTCCTTTGTCCAGAATCTTGGGTGTATTATTCAAATTCAGAACTCTAACGGGGATGGCTTCCCTTTCCAAATCAACCAGTGTGGCTGCCACAAGAACACCCTTCTGGGGAACTTGGCTATGAAAGTCTGTTACAGCATATCTGAACTGTCCAGGAACTTCGGGAATTCCCTGGATAAGACATTCTGATCTTGCTGGTATTATAGTTCTCTTTTTGACCAATACGGAGCACGACTTTGAATGCTGTACACTAGCTGAAAACAGAGGAATTTCCTCCCCTCCTGTCCGTATCTCGTTCTTCTCCAGATCTACTGTGAAGTTGAATTTTTGAAGGAAATCCAGGCCGAGAATACAGGGATCGGTGATGTCAGCTACGTAGATTCTGTGATGAAATTTTCTCGAGCCACATTCAATGGATGCATCCAGTTTTCCTCGTATTTCCGTTTTTTCACCAGTGGCGGTCTTTAAAGAAATGTTAGGAGCCGTGTAAATAAACTGTTCCTTCAATTTTTGTGCCAAGTCTGTTCTTAAAAGAGTGACGTTTGCACCTGTATCCACCAACATCAAACACTGGATACCGCAAATAGATCCTTCTAAGTAGAGTCCATTTTTCTTTCCACGAAGTGAGGAGACTCTCGGTCCTTCTTCAGGGGCTCTATTCAGAGAAGGCAGCCTTCGCCCCGCAAGACTGCCGTGCGTTAGTTTTCCTGGTTCGAAGCAATCGCCTGGCACTCCCTCTGCACGTGCCCCTTCTTGTTGCACTTCCAGCAAGTCACGTTCGAGTTTCGTCGAGGAGTGTTCTTCTTTCCAGCAACACTACTGTTTAATAATTCTTCCAGCCTGTTAAAGAAGAATTCAAATTTATCATCTCTTACTCTACTCATATGATCCTCCGTCTCGATTGATCTAACGTGTCTGGATGTCTTGGAAACACTTCTTGCTGCCTCATATTTCATACTATACGCCAGAGAGGATTTCAGATCTTTTGCATCCATCAATCTGGTGGAATGTTGCGTGTCTTCGTCTTTGATGGCGTCGACGAAGTACTGAGCTGCTAAACTTTCCCGAACATCCAGAGGGCACTCGGCGTATGCCAGGCTCATGAGTCGTTCTACATCGGCAGCCAATTCTTGAAGGCTTTCTCCTGGTTTCTGTCTTCTTGTTTTTAGTTCAGTTCTATAAAATTGCGTCAGGTGGCTGTCTCCAAATCTGGATTCCAAAGCCTTCTCGATGGTCGTTAGATCTGTCAACTTATCAGCTGGAATTCCTTGAAGAACCTCCGCCGCTGATCCTCGGAGCGATGCCACAAATTGACTGGCTTTCACAAAGTCTGTCCATCCATTTGTAGAGCTGACGACGTTGAACTGAGTCTTGAAGACTGTCCATGATGTTTGTCCGTCAAATGTCAAGAATTTTATAGACGGTCTGGGATGCATGAATTCTCGACTTGCTGAGAAACTGAATGGTCTATCCTCGAGTTCACTGAGCCTCCTCTCAATCTCGTTGATCTTCCCTTGAACTTTATGCTCCACCTCCTCAATCTTCCCTTTAACTTCGGTCTTCACGTCCTCGACCTTCATTTGAACTTTTTCCTCTACTTCATCAATCTTTCTCTGGACCTCACCCTTCACCTCGTCAATCAATCCTTTCATTTCTTCTTGTCCTTTCTCCATTCTCTCTTGTCCGGATCGCATCTCTTCCTGCCCAGCTTCCATTTTCTGCTCCAATCCGGCCTGTGCAACCCGCATCTCTTTCTGTCCAGCCTTCATCTCTTCCTGTCCAGCCTTCATCTCTTCCTGTCCAGCCTTCATCTCTTCCTGAACAGCCTTCATCTGTTCCTGTCCAGCCTTCATTTCTGCCATCATGGCAAACAGCTTTTCAAATTGCTTGTCCATCGATCTGGTCAAAGGTCCGGTCCCTGGCATTCACAGGAAAAATCAAAAATACCCCACTTCTGACACCAAATGTGACAAAATTGTCTTGTGGGTGTACGTGAATGCAATCCAATAAGCAGGACTAAAAAAATAAAGCTCTTTATTTTACAAATATTCTAGGAAAAGAAACGCAGCACAAATATTACACAGCACTAGTAAGAATTCACAACAGAGATTATCATTAAATCTCAATACAGCGCTCAAAGGTTTCTTATTAGCTCACCAGCTTGCTTGCTGATCAAAATCCAACTGACTCTTCTTGGCTTCAGAGCTTGCCTTTATACTTTTCAACAGGAAGTGACATCATTATGTAGGAAGTGACGTAATCTCTAGAAAGTTCATGAAAGCAGTAGAAATAGGTGGAAAGTTTGAGGTCCTTCTAGAAAATTCCCTTTGTCGCCAAGGTCGCCAACTTTGCCGCCAAGTCGCCAAATTTGTCGCCAAGTTCGCCAAATTTATCGCCAAGTCGCCAAGTTTGTCGCCAAGTCTAGCATCTCAGGGAAACGACTTTATAGCTTTGTAACAATATCCTCAAAAATTTGCTATTATTAAATTATTTAATAAAATTCTTTAGCAGTAAATTAACGTCATAAAAATATTAATTTTTAAATTGCAATAATATTTAATTTACTTGGAATTGCAAAATACGCGAAAAACTAAAATAAAATGATAAGTGGTAAATGATAAAATATTGTAATTCGGAGTAATGCTCAATTTTTTTATTCAAATTTTTTAAAGATTACTTTAAATAATATCTTAATCAGCTGGGACTATTTTCTACAGCGGAGGCAAAGAACCGCATAACATTTAAGAAAAATTTGGTAACTGCTTGCAAGAGAAGAATCGACAGGGTATCTAGTGGCGGACTGGCGAGGTTGCCAGCTGGCCCGATAGCAAGTGGGCCCCCAGGAAGTGTGGGAGAGAAAAAAGAAGAACTCTTTCTCGATATTAAGCTTTTCTAAAGTAAATTGTTATTATTACTAATCCACCGGGAGGGAACCGACCAGATAAGGTTTACGGTTATACAAAACCCTCTCAGCGTAAAGGTAAAATACAAAAGAAAAGGATAGATAAAATAGTCCTGTACCAAAGTCCAAGTTTCGGCGTTCCAGAACCGTCGTTGGGGATTTATTGCCGTCGTAATTCGACCACCCTCTGTTAGGGTGGTCGAATACCGACCCAAGATGCATATGCAACTGCCCGTAGGAACTGTGTTGCGGTCTCTGTCCACTTACTTTCACCTCCCAATCATTTACAGATGTTTCTCCAGAATGTTGCAGCCATCCCACAAACACTCGACCCATTGGAACAGAATACCTCTTCTGTGCAAAGTCGGGCCCAGGAGCAGAGAAATAGAAGGGCTGGTTCATACATTTGTAGTTTTAGAATTTCCGAAAAGAGGGAGGAAACCAGTCACTACGCTGACAGGAAGCTTGTGGGGTTCCGAAAGCGTGAACTGCCGTTTCTTGAATTCTAAGCTATTTATTCCTGTGTTGTTCTGTGTTACTTGTTGTTTTGGTGAAATATTAAGAAAATCTTTCATCTCTTGTAAGTATGTCTACTTGTGTTGTCGCTACGTGCTCAAATTATTACTGGAAAACGAAAGACAAAGGTGTAATATATCGTACGTTTTCAGTATGTCCGAATCTGAATAAAATTTGGATCTCAAGATCATATAAGATCATATAAATGTAAAATACGCTAGGATATGTATTCTTTAGACCAAGTAATTGCATGGATGGCATAAGAAATCGCCTACTTAGTTTAAATCAAAAGAAAATTTTTAAACCTGATGCAGTTCCGAGTGTCAACTTGCCATTGCAGGATAATGGGGAAGATGTTTCAAGTAGAAGTTAGAGGAAATAGAAAAGAAGTATTTTGCAGGAAACAAAAATCAGATTAAAATGTGACGACAGCTATGGAGCCATTTACTACATCAAAAACTTAAAACATTTGCCGATCTTGCTTTGAAACTCAAAAAGAAAATGCATTACTTCTGGAAAGAATGAGATTTCTTGATTATGAACTTGAAAAGACAAAAAAGTAGATGGAGAAAAATCAGAGAAAAAAAGAAAAGAAATGAAAACGAAAGCGCAAATTAGTCGTATTTTTACCGAAAATAAGAGTTAAAAAAGTAAACTGAAAAAGCAATAGAAAATAGAAGAAAATTTTTAAAAAATAAATGCCGTTTTAGAAAATAAAAGCAAAATCAAGTAGACAGCAGAAGACATTTAATTATTCGATCTATTTCCAGGCGGTATTATTTATATTGGCGAAATCAGATAGGGAAATGGGATACGATTTCTCAATGCTAGCACATTAAAGGGATGCTGTTCAACAATTTCTTGTAGACCTGGTATGCTTCTTGATTTTTTGCTGGTTATGAAAAAAATACTAAATATTTATAACTGCATTATATTTTTTACATATTTTAAGTATAGTTATAAAATGAATAATTTTACTTAGTACGTATATTTCTGATATGTCTGCAAAAAATAACGCATATGTGAGTATTTAAAAAGATTTTAACTTTTGGTTCAATCAAAACATAAAATAGTTTGCGTCTGACGCGTATTATTTGAATTTTTGCCTAAATTTTTAAGATCCAAAACCATCCATCAACAATTACTTAAAAATATATGTCTGTTTCGCAAATATTTACTATGCTTATGATATTTTGATATACTGGTATCCAATTAAAAATATTAAGTAAAAAAGAAGGAAAGCAATTATATCAAACCCATTATAGTAAAAGGAATTTGGTATTTTCGAGCTCGGAGTGTCGGCTCGGTGACGTCACAAATTTCCCCCCACTGGTTCTTCGCTGAAGCAGAGCCGTCTAGAAATCTCTTTCAAAATCATTCTCTCTAGAATCAATCTTTCTAGAATCATTTTCTCTTATTTCGCAGGGATCGTAATAATAAGATTTGGCTTTCATTTCTCTTAGTAAGTATGATAAATTTATTTCTTAAATATTAGATTTTTTTTTATTTACTATAATCCATTTTGCTAAGTTTCTGTTAATATCGTCTGCAAATTAAGCAAAAGTAAACAATGAAGCATTTTTTTGAATATGCGTACTCAGATTTTATTAGTTTAATTATAAAAATCAGCTCTTCATTTATTAAGCCAATTACTTTATATCTGTGAATTTTATTCGAAGAATCACTTCTGACATTGCATTTCATGTGTAAAGATTTAATTCATGCGCAAGTCTGCATTTATTACAATCATATATTCAGTGATTTATTTCGTAAGTATTAGAACTTTTAGTATTAATTCATGACACAACAATATGATAATTGTGAACAATTCACATATACAGCATCTCATAAGCAGAAAACATGTCTACCAAGTAAGCAATTGCAGTATATAGCTTTTATGTAAATTTTTCTTTTATACAGAAGATAGGTGCAGTTACATTTTCTACTGTTTCATATGTTATATGCTGCTGAAAGAAATGTCCCAATGGTCTAGCTTAAGTTATACACCAGCCAAATCTGGCTTTCACTGATCTGTAGACTTTTAGGACTAACTGAGTTATGTGTGGCACTCCATAAGTTTCTGGCCTTCTATAAGGTTAGTAAATTTGTTTTCACTTATTTATAACCTGTAAAATCATGTAAAGTATGTACATGAAATAGCAAAGACGGTACAAAGTTATTAAGTTTAACTTATTTACAATACCTCTTTGTAAACTTTATTTAAATTTTTTTTGTCTCAAAAATTTTAAGTTAGCAATGTGTTTTAAATTAAATTGAATATGTTATTTTAAAACATATTGAAAGAGAATAGGTAAAAAGTCCTATCCACTGATACCTTATTCATCATTGTAGGCTTTGTATTATTGGGAAAAAAGGGATGTTGATAACAGAGATAATTTGTAGAAGTACTCTATGTAGGAAAATAATTCGAACACAGAAAAATAAATTAGAATATGCACGTATGTCCTGATTCTATATTTATTTTAAAAATTGGGTTGTGATCTATTTTCTTAAGCATGCTAGGGGGTTAATATATAAACACTTACATAATTTGTGTTAGGGGTCTTGTCTTTTATTTCATTTTGATTTTTAATCACTAATTATTTAAATATGTATCTCATATTTGTAAATGTTCTCTTAGCCACTATGTACATAAAATGAAATGGTATTCTAATTAAATAATTGGAAAATACGAACAAATACTTGTACTTTTAATTTTTAGGTTTTAGTTAAAATAATTCATACAGAAAAAAAATTATTAATTTTCTCTCTCAAGAAAACAGGTGAAATTATTTAAATATATTGAAAGACTGCAATTTATATTCTAAAGAGATACAATTATTATAAATATATTTATTTTTCCTATTTTAAAAGATAAATTTTTTTCCATTCCCTTAAAAGGAGAAAAGTTTAATAATTTCCTAATATTTCAGTTTAGTTAACATTTTGCATGTCTGTTTTGAACATAAATTATCCGACGAATTTTAAATGTAATATGAAGTAAGAACTCATTTGAAACGGAGAGAAGCGACATTGTGTTAGAGGAGAGAGTTCGCCATTACGAATCTACAGCTCCTTCTGCTGATGACGTCACGAACCAGCGCACGGGCCTGATATCTAGACGGCTATGGGAAGGCACTATGAGCCAGCCCTTGTATTATTCGATCCTTTACCGACCCTGTCCGTGACCTTATCTCGGTCACGCCGCTTCGCTTTGAACAGCACATGCGCAGAAAGGCCTGGTTCGTTTTGTAATGTGCAGAATTTAAAGGCTAGTTTGTCACTGTGTTGGTTGGTATTTTCCTATAAGGAAGGGTTATAGTACCACGTGGATGAAGCAGCGGAGTGCAACCTGCAATGTTTTTAGGTATGTTTTATTAATAAATCCCTTATTTATACTATAAATTGGAGTTGCAAAACTTGAATCTTCAGCCATTTTGATTTTTCGTGACTGATTTATGTATGCTTTGTAATTATTCGGTTATGACAACAAAATTGTTTCAGAAATGGCCAGATTCAAATTCGTACCACGTGCTTTTTATTTTTTTTATCTTGCTGATAAAAAAAAATGAATATCAAATTAAAGTAACTAATTATCAAATTAACTATTAAAATTAACTGTTTGATTAATTAAAATTAACTATTTACTTAAATAAAATTAACGATTTACTTAATTAAAATTAAATATTTACTTAAATGTGACGAAATCTTCACTAATACCTTTTTAATGGCTCATAGAATTTGCCAACAATCGTAACCTTATAATCACCTAAAAATTATCTTAATTTAAAAAAAGACATTGTGGCTATGTATGTATGTTCCACATCTCCGCCTAAATCACTGGACTGATTTCATCCAAAGTTCGCAGAATTTTTATTAAAGACGAGAGAAAAATCACTTTCAATTTTTCAAAGCCCAAAATTACTTAAAATTTCAATTAATTAAAAATTAAGCAAGTAGTTCTTCCGAGATATCTTTGGAGAATATTATCTCACGAAACTATTTTTACATCATATTAAATTTTTAAGAAACTTTTCAGTGACTTATTTTTGATCAGTGACTTAAATTTTTAGAAGCTTTTCAGTGACAAAAATTTCATTTCTATACAATTTGTTTCTCTCATATGAAAGTAGTAACCCCCCTAGCGATTGCTGAGTTGTCTCCTTCTGCTTATTTTTTTTCGGACTTTTTTTCACAGATTTGCATTAAACCGTGCAAGATTAGATGACACTGCTCAGTTGAAAAGAATATAATCTTATAAAAGAGTTCTTGGTCGATTGACATCTGTTGAAAAGATTTATAACTGTAGTTTTTAATTAGAAAAAAGGTTTTATTTCGCATGTATTCGAACCCTTAGCATAAATATTTCTTATACTAAAGTTTGATTTTAGTGACTTAGTTTTTTTTTTCACGACATCCGTTCACAGATTTGTATAAATTCAGTCATAAACTGTCATGCGTGCATTAAAATAAAACATTTAAATATAAAATAAGCATAATAATTTGATACTTACAATCTTAATTTCATTTTTTTCCTTCTGTTTTTTTAAAGACTTTGAATTTTCTCGGCTTTTGAACAGAATTTAATCAATTTGAGTTAAACTTTCAATTTTTTCATTTTTCGGATTCATTTTCTTTTATTTTTTCATTATCGAATAAAGTTTTCATTTGTTTTTCGGAAAATTTCTAAATCTTGTGCATCTCTGTTCTTAAAATAACAAAGAGTTTACTTTGACACTAATTCACACAAGATCTTTGAATTAAATCAATTTTATAAGAATAATTCTTCTGAAATGAACCAGCTTGATTTATTTTCTTCATAATCAACTTCCATCTTTGTTTCCAGCTTATTTTTTCGCTAACAAGCACAATTTTAGAAATATTCTAAGAATAACATACAAGAGCAATAAAAGTCTCAGTTTGAATAAGTTAACTTAAAATCTGTTTTAACTGTTTCAGGAATAACAAAACGTTAAACTCTTTTAAAGTTAAATGGAAAATTTGAATCTAATGAGAAAGTGTTGGCTTTATTTTTTCTTTCCAAATTCACTTCAACATCGACCAAATAGCTCATTAAATTAACCATTAAAGATAACTTTTTTCTTTGGAATATATAACTTATTTATAAAGATCTTGTACAAATTACTGAATGACGCTAAAAAGGTTACATTAAACGTCAGAAATGCACTGATTCATCAGCTAAATCATTTTATCTTAAAAAATTTAGGATCATTCATCATAAAACTCTAAACTATATAAAACATTAGCAATACGTAACTGAACGAAGCATACC
>BGPR01010129.1:0-53952 GCA_013235015.1 Araneus ventricosus
AGAAATTTTATTTTATTTTCCTTGGGAAAATTCTCCAAGGTGAGATATGAAATCAAACTGATTGATAGAGTGTCTGAGTGATCTTTTTCTTTGAGTTTTAAAATAAAAACAAATCGCTCTTGCAATCTTTAAGCTGCTACCGGCAAAAAATTCGACCTCGAGATTTTGATGAATGCCACCGCCTTAGACATTCCCCAAAAAAATTATCTTAAAATTTTTATTATATCTTGAAATTTTTAATAAAAAATCTGCATTAATTATGAAAAATATATAATCATTTTATCAAAAACATTATGTGTGCAGTGTGTATGCTAACATCATAACTAAATAAATTTAATAAAAACAGTTTTTAAAAACGTACTTTTATTGGTAAGCTAAAAAGTAGATTTTTGTTCTAATTATTTTCTACTTTTCAGTCTTTATTTTATAACTCATTATAAAAATTATTATTGAATCTTGAAATCAATTTTTCTCAAATTCACTACTAGGTGGCGACACTCGTAGGGAATCACTATTTAATTGAATTGTTCGACTAACTCTTAACTGAGCTCAGAAAATACAGGGTGTCCACAAACTATTGTCGACGTTTCCTTACCTTATAACTTTTGATTAAAGAACATGACGATAAATATTATTGCATATTCATTAAGTGCAACTCAAAAAGTTTCTTTTAATAACACAAATAAAGTTAAGTGACTTCCGCATGGCAGCCTTTCGCGGCATGGAACCCGTCGAAACTTAGTTGGTTCAATCTCGATATGCATAGGTCAGGGCTTATGTCTAGTGTCTTAATGTTCAGTCTGGATATGCGTAGAGCCTTAAGAACCCCTTTATGGCCTTCTTGAGTTTCTTGCGCGTCCTTATAATCCAATCAACGAAGGCCAAAAATCGACGAATAAAAAAAAAATGGTGTAGTTTTGAAATTTGGCATAGTTGTTAGGGGTAGTGTCCTAAACGACATGCTAAAATTCCCCGCCATTGGGGGTGCGCCGGGGTACAGGGGGGTTAAAGGGGGCATTTTCAGTTTTCCTTAAATATCTCGAAAACTAGGGGTTCAATCGAAAAACACTCAATTACAAAATTAAACGACATGCAATTTCGTACAAAAAAAGTCCTACGTTTTTATCGTAGAATCAATAGTTTAGAAGGTACAGGGGGATTTAAAAGTTAATATTTCTAAAATGCCTTATTGTAATGGTAAAATCGATTAAAAGGGCTGAATCAACAACTCTCATGAAAACCTCAAGCCTATATAATAATTATACAAGGGTAGTATTTTATGTGTCGGAGAGGATGGTGACAAAACATTTGATAAACAATTATGCTCCCTTCCTCCCCTCACATCCGTTCCTCTTCACAAGTTTCCTTCTACTCGTAGTCCAGTCAACGAATTGTAAATTTAAACAATCGTGTAGATTTGAAATTCGGTACAGTTGTTGGAGAGAGTGCCCTAAACGACATACTAAAAGTCCCCGCTGGTGGAGGGTACGCATGGGTACAGGCGTGCTAAAAGGAGGGGGTCTTTCTTCTCAGTTTTTCTTAAATATCTCGAAAAATAAAGATCCTAGCTAAAAAAAACTTAAATATAAAATTAAACTACTGTAAATTTCCTACAAAAATAGTCTTACACATTGTTCATAGGATGACTAGTTTAGAATATTATAGAAGTTTGAATATATTTACACATACCTGCATAAAAATATGCATAACCCATTTTTACACTTGCTCGTATTACATTTTACTATGTTTTTCTAGTATTTGATCAAGTTCGAACGCCTCCTCTTCTTCTAGAGGTGCACCATTGGTACAGGTACCATTAAAGGTGCCAAAACAGAAACACATTGCTAAACGTTTGTTGCTCCGCCGCTCCTTTGGTTGGAGGAATTGAGGAAAGATCAGCTTTGATCTTAGTTTATGATTTGAGAAATGCTGCATATCTACGTTCATTCAATTTATATTCATCAGCAGGGGCTTTGTATATGCCTAGGAACATCTTCTCACCTGCTTGTGAGATAGTATCTGGTGTTGATTAGGGATTATAAAAGATGTCAGCAATGTTTTTCATCTGGCTCAGTTGATTTTTGAACAATGTAACTAGAGTGCTTTGCTTTTTGTATAAATAGCTGGTGTTATGTCACAGCCACTGAATGCATGGAGAAGGAGGTTGGTTTGGGCAAAATAAAGTTCTTTCTGCAGCTTTTTTGTCAAAAATAATTTAGCTTCAACTTTTCCCTTGCCAGGCTTCATCAAATAAATATTACTTTCTAGTGGTGCCAAAGCAATCAGAACACGACTAGGTCTACGTCTTTCTCTTAGGATGAGAAGTTGCTTTCTCTAACAAAGATCTCACAATATAAGTATCAGCATCTCCTGTAGCGACTTTCGTTTCAATTACTTCAATTAGCCATTTTCTGTGTTAGCAATTGAACATGCCTGCTCTTATTTCCTCAGTGGCAAGAATATGTTTCTGTCGAACTGTGGCAGACTGGGTGCGAGCTTATAAATTAAACTCAGCATAGATATGTAGATTTAGATTATACTGCCTAAATGCACTCATTTGGAGCGTTAACAGAACCAAAAGTCTGAGTAGAAGGGATTTTGTGAAGGGGAACGGACGTGAGGGGAGGAAGGGAGCAGGACTGATCATCAAATAGGTTTGTCGCCCCCCCCCCCGCCCTGACACCGCCACAACTCTCGACACATACAATACTATTCTTGTATAATTATTGTATGGGCATGAGGTCTTTCTGAGGGTTATTTCTTCAGATCTTTTAATTGATTTTACCATTACAATAAGGAATTTTAGAAATATTCACTTTTAAATCCCCCTGTATCTTCTAAAATTTCATGCTACAAAAACTTTAGGACTATCTTTGTAAGAAATTTAATGTAGTTTAATTTTATACTTAAGTTTTTTTTCACTAGAACCCATAGTTTTCGAGATATTTAAGAAAAGCTGAAAAATCCCCCGTTTCCCTGCGCGCCCTCCCCCATCAGCGAGGACTTTAGGCATGCCGTTTAGGGCAATCTCTCCAACAACTGTGCCGAAATTCAAAACTACGCCATTTCTTAAATTTGCAATTTGTTGACTGGACTATTAGTAGAAGGAAAGTTGTAAAGGGGAACGAATGTGAGGGGAGTAAGGAAGCATAATTGTTCATCAAATGGGGTTTGTCACCCCCTCCGCTCCGAAACATACAATACTACCCTTGTATAATTATTATATAGCCATGAGGTTTTTATGAGGGTTCTTGATTCAGCCCTTTTAATCGATTTTACCATTACAATAAGGAATTTTAGAAATATTAAATTTAAATCCCCCTGTATCTTCTAAACTATTGATGGTACAGAAAAAATAGTAGGACTTTTTTGTAGGAAATTTCATGTAGTTTAATTTTATAATTGAGTGTTTTTCTATAGAGCCCATAGTTTTCGAGATATTTAAGAAAAACTGAAAATGCCCCCTTTAACCCCCCCCCGTAACACCCGAACACCCCCCACCGGTGGGGACTTTTAGTATGTCGTTTAGGACACCACCACCAATAACTGTGCTAATTTTCAAAACTATACCATTTTCTTTTTCTATTTTTCCTTCTTTGACTGGACTATTATCAGTCATTTACAATTTGTGTTGAAAAAAATCTTTGGAACAAATTTTTGAACAATTGTTACCAATTACCTACTACTTTCATTTGCTAATGTGCAATTTAAATACTTAAGGTAGGTGAGCCAAATGTGGCCATAGTTAAGCTCTGAGTATTTTTCAAAATTTTCTGGTTAGGTGTGTGGCTTTTTTTTTTTGTAAAATTTTACACTTACCTCTAACACATATCAAGTACACTTTTCTTTGTGAAATAAAATTTAATTATTTTTATAATGCAATTTCAAAATTGTAGATAATGGGCCACTTTTGGCGCATAGTGTTCCAAAGGTGGCCCATATATTGAAATCATTTTAAAATGTAAAAAATATACTCGGGAAACTATTTTTACTACTAGAATGGTGTTACAATGTTCAATACTTTATGTTTATACTTATAACAATAACTAGGCTAAGAATTAACAAAAGTTTCTTTTAGATTTCGTGAGATTTTTCTGATATGCAAATAAAACTATAACCACCATCCAATAATTAAATAAAAATATGTAACTTTCATTGTTATTAATAAGTAATAAGTTTTTTCAGATATTTGAATAGAAATTTTGAAAATTACCCTTACAACATTTATTTCCATATTTGTTTCCTAAGGTGGCCCAACAACCAGGCCACATTGGGAACATGCATATGGTCGCCATTTGCACGACTTAAAACTATTAATATGATAAATTTATTAGAATTGAAGTCAATGCGGTTAAAGAGAAAGAAATAAGCTTCCAGAAAAAGTATCATAACTCACAGTTCTAAGAATTTAAACACATGTGAATTAAAATACAGTAGAATCTCGATTAACCGGGATGGTCGGGAAATGCTTCGTCCCGGATAAGAGAATATCCCGGATAATCCAATTTATGCAAATTTTGAAAAAATGACAGAAAATATAAAATTATTATAGAATAAAACATTAATAGTTTAATTAATACAAAATAAAAAGAATTAACAAGAAATTTTAATGTTAGTTAGATTTACAATTCGTACAATTAAAAAGAAAAACAGACTTTAACTCACTGCTTTGTGAAGAATGAAATGATAGAAAACTGTTTCTGTTTTTCATTTACTCTTCGACGAATTATACAACGCAGATTTCTCAATATCATTTTTTCTGCAGGCGTGCTTTCATCATATTGCTCCAAGTAATTAAGTAACGCCTCAGTGTGTACTAATGCGTCACGGTGACTTAATTTTTGATGAGTTACAAGATTTTCCTCATCACTTTCAGGACATTCTTCGAAAGTCCTTGTTTCTTCTTAACCACAAGTTACACGGGACACAATATCATCGTCACTTAAAACTTCACAGCGTTCCAATGTCGAATCTTCGTTAATCCGTTGTTCCACTGCTTCTTCATCCACATTTTCAGAACACTCTAACTGGATTCTGGCTGGACTCAAGGTCTGCTGCACGAGTCCAATAAAATAGGAAGGGTTGAGAAGAATGAGGTCTTCCCGCACATTCCAACGGTCACAGTCTGTGCTTCCTTTTTTTGGGTCGTCCCGGATAATCCGATCCCGGTTAATCGAGAGTCTACTGTATCTTTTTACCTGGAAATTATAACGACTACTCCTCAAAAGTGAAATCACAGCATACCATGGCAGCCGATCAAGGTGATCTCTTCAAATTCAGCCACTTGCACAGCAGATACATGATTTACAATGCATAAGCACCATGTTATGATTAAAAATGAAATTAATTCTACTTTTGAGGGGTGGGCTACCTTAGGAACACTGGCAACCTTTAGCTCACCTACCTTATTTTATTTTTTGTACTTTTTTAATACAATAAGTCTATTCTAAAAATTTTAATAATAATTACAAAATTATAACCCTTAAGATTCTGCTCCTACGGCCTTTTGCCCAACTGCCAAAATTTAATGAAGCTTTTCAGTGTAAAAAGATTCCTCACCCCTGGTCTAGGCTACGTTTAGTAAAATGCATGCTGTTTTTATACCATAGTAGTGAAATATTTAAGGATCTCGGACGAAATAAGAATAGCATCTATGAAAATCACCTTTAGTACAAAAGTTATGGCAGCCTTTCGTCACGCGTAACACATCGAGACTGAACTCAATTTCCTGCCAAGTGTCGATGGGTTACAAAAAAACTAAATACTGAAACATGTAATTATATTTATTTTCATATTCTTTAATCAAAAGTTAAGAGGTAAGAAACACCGACAATAATTCGTGCCATCCTATATTGAAATAGCGTTCTGTCATCGAGAGATCACAATCTCAGAAAATTTCAAAACTCTAGCACATCAGGAAGTGAGTGAAAAATCGATTACAAAATTCCCTCTTCACACACATGAAACAAGTGAAGTTACATAAAAGTGTTTAATTTCAACTAAACGTAACAACTTACGTAACAACTACGGTGAAGAAATTTAGCAAGTGATCTTTACACCAAAATGTTATGAATGTGGAAGCACTTTCCCTAAATGTATACTCGATTGTTATCTTTATTGTACAGTGAAACTAGACAAAAAGGCCTTTCGTTAGAAAGATATTTTAATATACGCGTTAAGTATAAGCCAAATTAAATGATTATATATTTTTTAATAGCTATACAGAATGATTCAAAATTCAGCATACAAACTGTAAAGGGAGTTAGAAAGAGTGAAAATGGATAAAAAATCTTTATCTGGCGAAACTTGATCCTTGGATAGAACGTTCACACGTCCTATTTCACAACAACTGCTCACGATTCTTACCATTCAAAGTTATACACGTTTCACACAGGTGGCACATGAATTGGTGAACCCTTTCGATAGTACTCGAGATTTGCAGCACATTTGCAGCTGTGATAGAGCTTCTTGTGATGGTGTGTTCTCCAACTCAGGATTCGTTAACTGTTGCAGGTTTTCCGAACCCGATCGGAGATTTAAATGACTGCCGCTAAAATCCAACTGCAGAACTGACGAACAGTGTCTTTTAGCTCTTCAGGTTGGCGTTTCCGACCATGCTTTTTCCCCTTGTGATTTTTTCTCACTTTTGTGTTTTCTGCCTCCTCTAACACTTTGTATGCTGAAGTTGAATCGCCCAGTATTTATTTACCTGCAAGTTGCCATTCAGGACCACGGCAAAAAATATATTCATTTGTAATTAATAATAAAGATGCCGGCCAAACGCATTCTTCATGGAAAGTGACCCGGTTTCATATTCAAAAAACAATATGATGGTATTTTTTTCTTTCATCACTCGTGTTTTTAATTGGTTAATCTGAGATTTTAAGCAGGTTTCGCAATATTCTTCAGTAGAAGTGAAAGACAGTTCAGTCAAAGTTCGTTAACATGAAATCGTAGAAATAATAAGAAATACTTTACAGTATCAGAATTTCGTGTTATCGAACAAGATAAGTGATTTTGTTACTTTGTGAGGAATAAATATTACCGATAATATTAATCATAACAAGTAGAGTGAATTTGTTTTCAAAACAACAGAATTCGGAGCAAAAAATATTCATTACATAACAAAAAAAAACATCTAATAAAATGAATGAAATTCTTAAGAAATTAAGATTGAACTAGTATGAATAATTTCAAGGAATCCACCAAATGAACTGTATCAAGGCGTCACTCATCTGCGTGGATTCAAAATAAAAAAACAACTGGAATACTTTTCTGTATCATTACATAACGGTATTTATATATTATAAAATCTGTTTAAAATTTTATGACCTTCTATATCTATTTGTCTATCTCTTACTTGATAGATAGACTGGCTTTTATGATTTCTCTGTTATTGTGAAAGTGAAAGCCGAAATGCGTGACGTCAATATTATTTGCCATAAATATTTTCATCTTCCAAATATTGCATTCACATTCGAATATTTTAATTTCCTCACTTTTAAGGCTTTTTTGGGTATTTAAAGCGAAAAGTTTTGCTTAATTCCGAAAGAAACAAATTCTTATTTCTTCTCGGTTGATAGATTCAGCTGAATAGACTAACAACATAAGAAATAGAAGAAAGTATATGTGAAAAACAATCATTCTTTAACAGACTCCGCTAGGAAAACTTTCAGCATACAATATGGTAAACAACATCATGATCAGCATTTGCTCTTCTACATTCAAGTTGGAACATAAACTGAAATTTTCTCATTACAATTTAATTTTTTAAAATAACACTTATCTGAAAAAACATGAGGTATAGTTAGTTAAAATCAACTGAAGTCCAGTGGGAGTCTTTTCCCTTCGACTTTCTCGTAATCTTCCACAAAATGTGTTTTCTGTTTAGTTTTGTCGCTTAGACGAGTTTTCTGTTTTGTTTATTGGGGTTAATTTAGAACTTCCGCTATACCGACCCATCTCCGGTGTAATGCTTCGCCCATTGGGAATCTTCAAAATTTTAACACTCTGTTTGAAGATGTTAATTAAAGTTTAAAGTAGAGTTTTTTAATGTTATGGCCTAAGGATAATTTGAAAATATTAAATTCTGTTTTTCTATTGCTGTAGCTTTCAATGTTTACTTAAAATAAGAGCTTCATTTTGTGGAAAGGCTGCCATAAGTTTTCGTTATCGCTCGTTTTGGCGACTTGTAAGGCTTGTTTGGCGGTTAAATGTTTAATCAAACGATTTTGTTAATTACAATCGTTCCATTTGGAATTTAGCCAAAGAACACAGAATTCCACGCTCTGTGTACTAAACAGAGAACTGATTCGAAGTTGGCGCTTGATACAGTATCCAAATGGATTTGGTGATTGCTTAAATCGGAGGGTTACCGGAAAAGTTTTTTTTTAATTGACCAAGCCGACCCTGCTTACCCAAAGGGTGTTAAGAATCAACACCCTTTGAATCAAGCGAAAAACGGTTTGTGAATCCAAAATAAACAAAACAGAAACTCGTCCATAGTGACGGAAGTTGAGAATGCATTTTGGAATACTACCTCTTCAAGCTGGCGATGAGGTCAAAAATTTGACATGTATCTACAATTTTGATACTACGATCACATGCTAAAATTTGGCACGTATCTACAATTTTGATATTACGATCACATGCTAAAATTTGACACGTATCTACAATTTTGATACTACGATCACATGCTAAAATTTGACATGTGTCTACAATTTTGATACTACGATCAGATGCTAATGTGGAGCAATTGTGAATGACGGACTTCAATTTGGAATGCATTGCGCATTATGCAAATGCTGCTAACAACGTTAAGAAAAATCTTTTGTCGTTGAAATTCTTTCCTTTTTGATGTTACATCTTCTTTGATAATATAATTCTAGTTCTTACATTAGAACTTTAAATCAGTTCTTTTGATTTATATTAGTTATTAAACTTTCTCTAATTTATAAGATACTAGCCGTTGTACCCACGGCTCCTTATTCGTTTATCTGTTCTATACATATGAAAGAAAAAGAATGCGTATGCTTTTATATGGTATAGTTTTGGAGGTTTAATATACAACCCCCGTGTTAGTACCCTCAATCCTAACTAAAGATACCTAATTAATTACTACTTTAAAGGTTTCGAAAAGCGACATTTTTTATCTCACCGTTTGAAGCATATATGTAAAGATTGCTTGGAGTTTTCATTCCAGAACATGCCATGGGAGAAACAAACATGATAATGGCAGATTTATTTGACATCGTACACTCATCCCAAATGATAACTTTGGAATTTGTTGGACAATCGCCTTGTCTTGACCTTTTGCTTGTATTGCTTATAATAGGATTCTCAGTGTGAGTAAAACCAGAGATAATTGTGACGGAGAATGTGCTATGCGATCACCATCCAAAAGTCTGATAGCTATTCTTGATGGAATAAGGGCAAGAGCTAGACATTTAGATTGGATTTCAGCAAAGATCAAATTAATTTTAAAATGTTGTTTCATTTCCACATGAAACTTCAAGTAAGATAGGGTCACCGTTCTCTTTAAGAATCAAGTTCTCTATTACTTCATGTGTTGCTGGCTGATCTTTGGTTAGTCAATGTTTATCTGTTCCCACCATATCCTACGAAATATTCACATCGCAGTTTGTTATATGTTACAAATCTCTGTTCAAAGCATCATTTGTTGACTTGTAGGCATGGGAAATACACGTTATAACAACTTTTTCCCATTAATTACTAAGCTTCTTGATATCAACTGTTACTAAATACCAACAATTACAAAATTCAGCAACGCTCAAACAAATATTCAATACACAAAATGCAACGTGCTCATGATAGAATGTCAACGTGAATAATTTTGGAAAATATTTTTGGTTGAGTTTATATTTTTGTGAAAATATATAAAACGTGTGGTTGGTTCAAATTTTGTGATCCGCATTCACACCTTACTATATTGAAAGCCTTGATATCCAAATGATATGACAGTAGTGGGTAAAAGGGGGAAATATTCCTGAATTCTAGATACTACACGAAAGTAAAAATTTGTAGTTAGAAAATGTGAAGCTAAAAGGAAGTGAAAGTGGAATTGTCCAAAGAAAGCAAATTAATTTTAACATTACCAAACACGTGAAAGATTAAAAAATGAAATAGGTTTAAAATGACAACAAACAAAAACGTTATAAATGGTTTTTAAAATAATTTTGAAAAGTTATTAAAACTCAAAAGGATAGTGGTACGGAAGTGAAGCAGGTGTCGCTGAGAAGCTATCTTTTTTACTTTTAAGATGGCTCAAAAATAATTTTTGTGTGACGATATGTTCTGAAGTTACTGTGGAAAAACGTTAAAAATTACCCTTTTTACTCCCACTAGAAACTTTTTAGCAGCTTTATTAATCCTTCCAGGTGCGGAGAAACATGTATGTCAAATTTCTTTCTAAATAGACATTGCATGTTTTAGCTATAGATTTACAACATAATATTTGGATTTTGAGAGCTAATGATATGACATAAATTGTTAAGAGGGAAAAATAATGCCTAAAATATAGTTATTAAGGAGGTAAAAAAATAGGCCACAAACCTGTAGTTAAAAAAATGCAAAGGTTTTCTTTTTTGTCCGTTGATAGGTTTTAAAAAGTATGATTTTGAAGTTTGTGCGAGAAAATAAACAATGCAATAAAAACAGAAAAACTTATAAATGAACTATAATCTTATTTAATGAGATAAGAAAAAAACAGTCAATTAAAAGACAGGTAAGCATTAAAAATTTTAAAGTGCTAAAATCTGAGACAAAATTAAGGCAAACTATAGAAGAAGTTGCAACGATTTTAAAAAGAAGTGTTTAAGTGTAATTTACAGCACGCGCAAATTAAAAGCTGCTACATTCTGCGTGCGAAAGTGAAAATGTCTAAAGAAAGCAATTTAACATTGGCAAAAGCACGCGAGTGATGCATGTGATTAGCTTTAAGATTGCAACAAACGAAAGAATTCTTACAAATTGTGCTTAAATTAATTTTTTAAATTGATTATAAATGAGAAAAAAAGTCATACAGAAATGGAACAAGTGTCACTGAAAAGCTACTTTTTTAAATTTTAAGAAGGTGTAAAAATAGTTTCTGGGCGATGATATGTTCTAAGTTATGGCAGAAAACCGCTAAACCTTTTAAACCCCCCCCCCTTTCACCCCCTTTAGGTGGAGTTGGAAACTTTTTAATTGCATAGTTAATCCTTCTTGGTGCTAAGGGACATGTGTGCCGAATTTCGTTCTGATTTCTCAAGAAGTGTGGAATTGCATAAGGTTCAAACACACAAACAAACAGACATTGAATTTTTTATATATAGATTTTTGCTGTTTGCATTAGAATAAACGTTCCTAAGCTTTGTTAGAGTAAATCTGATTTCAATTATTTTAACATTTTTTTTATTTATTTATGATACATCTAGTCAATTTTACTTAAATTATTCTAAGATTATTTTATATTCTTTAATTTGTTGAGTAAATATGAAAATCGCCGTGACGCTAAACACTTTATCACTTAAACACTTATGAAAAATCGGTACTGTAAAAAAAAAAAAATGTCTAAATTCATCCCAAATTAACATAATAAATGAATAAAAGTTCATTAATTACAGTGAATTCGTTTTCATTTTAAAATACTTAAAATAAAAATGCAAAAAAATAATATTGGATGTCATATAATTTGAAAATTTGGAGAGGAAAAAAAAGAACGCGATATTTTTGAATATAAATTTTTAAAAAGCATCTTAAAAACATATTTCTACCCAGAAATAAATAAAAATAAGTTTAACGGAGACAAAAATCTTATGAATATTATAATATAAAATCTCAGATCTATGCAATGAAAAGAATTTTATAGACCTAGATTTTTTTAAAAACATTTTTCGAGAAAAATGCAGAAAACTGTATATTTAACTGCAAAATTATATATATATGTAATTTTGCAATTTTTTTTAATTATATATACATATATATTTGGAGAGCTATTTGTTTATGACTATTCGGCATTTCAAAATACATATTATACCTTTGCGAAGTTGGTAAAATGTCCCCTATTTTCTGAGACTAAAAATTCGCTCTCCACCCCTCTTGCTATGTTAGAAGTCGGTAAAAAAATCTTAACAGAAATAATATAGATTATAATTTTTGTAAATTGATTTGTGTATGCAATTAAATATTATTTATGTTTATCAGCAGCAAATTAGGGGGGAAAATCAAGAACTTTTCTGCAATAAATATAAAGTGACTATATAAACTGTTCTAAAATTCTTTCTTCTTTTAAAACTTATCCATTTCAAAGGAATCAATGAAAGGCTATGCGCTTTGCATCTCTGAACATCAGGAGAATCGAAGTAACTGGTAACTGTATTAACTACTCTTCTTCTTTTTTCTTTTAAATTCTTCTTTTTTTTTTTTTTTTTTTTTTTTTATTATTTTTTTTTTTTTTTTTTTTTTTTCATTTGCAAGGAAACAGCGAAAGAGCATCCGCTTTATATCACTGAACATAGAAGAGTCAAATGAAGAAAAATTTTAAAATGCTTGAGACAACTAATCTTGGACAAAAGTTAGCTGCTATGTATAAAAATAGTATGGTTTCAAACTTCTCAGTCAAAGAAGAAAATATTGTTTTATTCCTTAAAACTTTAAAATATGAAAATTATATATTATTTTCTGAAAAGAGATCATGAACATCACGTCAAAGGCTCTCACATTTTGGGAAACAAGATTGTGGCGCCATCTTCTAAGAAAGTAATAGACAATTCTCAGTGAGAAAAAAATACGTTCAGCATGATTTTTATTATATTTAAATATAATATTATATTTAAATATAATAAAATTTATATTTTTATATTATTATATTTAATAAATATAATATTTGGTTATATTATATTTATTAAATATAATATAACCAAATATTGAATTATATAAAACCAAAGCATTGAAATGTTTTATTACTTGTAAGTGCATACATGTACGTAGGTATGTTCTCTTGAAATTCTCTATTTTTTCTGTTATATCCGGAAAAAAATTATATGTGACAATAAGCAAACAAGAAACTAGGAAAAAAAACATTAAGCAGGTATGTTTAATTTGGAAAATTACCTTTTAAAGAAATCTCTGCAATCTAATTTTTTTTTCCTTAAATAAATTCTTAATGTCTTTCATTTAAGGCTTTTTGTTATATAAGAAATTTGAATCAAATATATCTCGGGAAAACGCTCAAGTTGTTTCTTATTGGAAGTATGTTGAATCCCCATTTACAATCCTAATTGGTAAACCTGGAGTTTAGGGTTCGTACTATTTTCTCGCCAATTTTCTTTGGCACAATTTTATTTGCCGTCGCCAAACACTTTTTAGGGTGCGCAGTGAGTTTTTTATAGGTCTTCTGCGCACTCGATACCTACGGCATCTCAAAACGAAAGATAGAGCACACAATGCCTTCGGCATTGCAAGTGTGCACCAGGCAAATTTTTTTTAACTTAAAGAAACATCAGCGGCTTCGCTCTCAGCGAAGCGGGCCCCTCGTAGCTTCGCTTTTTCATCGAGAAACGAAACACACAGGGAAAGCTCGAACACGGGGAAAACACGACGTCTGAAGACGATGAAACGCAGTAAAGGAACCATTGTTTCCAGAAAAAACATTCCTTGTTCGATATTGGAAGCCATAATCAGCAACACAGAGAAAGAGAATCAGCAAATTAAATGAACGAAAATCTTCAGAAGAGAAGCGAATGGTTATTGAAAAAAATTGTTTGGTAAATGATCAAGAATTCTAAACGAAGTATTATTCAAATTCATACGCCGACCAATCAAATCGAAGAGAGCAGACAGTGGACCAATGGAAATGAGGGGAAGTTAAGGGCAAGCGCCGTAAACCGGTAAAGCAATCTCTGTTGGCGCATGCGCAAATGAGGCCGAAAAAAATTTCACCTCGCATCCAAAACAAATGTTCTGGCACTCTCTCTCTCTTGGCGGCAAACAATTGGCGAGCTTAAGGGAAACAAAGTGAGTACGCACCCTAAACTCCAGGTTAACCCAAAGCAGAGCAATTACAATAAAGAGAAAGAGAGAGAAACGCACTTTTACATACATAAAATATCATTAAAATTAAACAATTTTTTTTTAGATTCAAGCCTTACGAATTTCCATTTCAATTCAAATTAAATTATAAATGAATCATTTATAAATAGCGAACAAAATAACATAACAAAATGCAAGAAACTGTAAGCTAATGAAAAAAATTGAAAATTAATTTTTATATCACGTCATGAAAGTCTGTTAACATCTTCATGCGCCGTATTTATATACTCAGGAAGGGCCAGAAGAACAGAGCTACTCAGGAAGAAAAAAAGTCCTTAATTTACATAAGATGCTTTAAAATATACCTACGATATCTTCAAGATATTATTGCACAGAATTCAGAATATCGAACAACATCGTAAAAATATCGTACAATATCTTTATGCTAATAGAGATCACAATTTCCATTTTCAAAAAGATGTATTTTATCACATATATAAATATTTATTCACATAAGCCTAATTATTTGTCCATAGAGATATTTTTTAAGATTAGGACGAAGCAAATGAAAAAAGGGAAGTATTAGCATACATTAAAGCAGAAAAACCTGTTCATTATGAAAGAGATGCATTGAAAATGAAATTCACAAGAGTTTGTAATTTGAATAATCTTAAATTATATGAAACAATTTTTTTAATTAATTTTGTAAAAGTTTCAAAAATAAGGCTTTTTATTACTGGAAGAAATGGTTTCATATGATGAATTTAAGGTTAGTATTTATTTTAGCACAGGATAAATACAAAAATGGTATAAGATTAACAGAACAATGAATTGCCTCGTTTAGAAACTATAACTTTTCGTAGCTGCAAAAGGAATTGGATAAATTATAATGCCACAAGGATCATTTAATTCTCACAAGTGTACAGATATTGAAGAAGTAAAATTTTAAAAATAAGTGAAAAAAATCTGTGTTCTTAATTTTAAAGTTCCTTCCCATTAAGCCAAAGTTTTGGCACAGACATTTACAGAATTTACTCCCCTTGGAATGTTTCTTAGTATACGTACGTCTTGTTATTATCTGATGATTTTATTATCTTGATATTTTGATTCTACTCAAGGCAAACAATAAATAAGAATTAAATTATACGAATGTTATATAATTCATGGTAGTAAACAAGTTCGATGATTGAAGCAATCGTTAAGTTTCTTCAAGATTTTATACAATGCACAAAAAAGATTCTAAAATTACCATTAAAAAACTCCAAATGTCAATACCAAAACTTGAAAATGTCTGACGAATAAGCAATAAAACTATTAAAAGGATATAAGTATTATTTATTTTTAATCAAATTCAATTTTCAGTAATGTTTACATCAGTTGAAAAATTAATTTAATAAGGACTGATTTCAAAAACACACTTTTATTAGTATACTAAAAAGTAATTTTTTTAAAAATTATTTGCTACTTTCTAGTCTTTAATTTATTATTCTTTATTATAAATAGCATGGAATCTTTGAAATCAAATTTTTCTCAAATTCATTGTCAGATGGCGCCACAAGTATATAAACATAATGTAATTAAATTAATCGATTAACTGATAATTCAATTTCGAAAATATCAAAATAATGTATCGGCATCGAGATTACACAGGGATAAAAAAATAAAAACTCTAGATAACCACAGTGGCGGACTGGCCAGGTTGCCAGCTTGCCCGATGGCAAGTGGGCCCCCTTAACATAAGACAATTCGGGCCCCCAGGATATGTGTCGACTAAAAATCTTAAAGACCATATTAAGAAATTCATTGTCTGAGAAGAACTTGGAATTCCTGTACGTTGCTATGAAAAGGAATTTCTAGATGATTTGGATATAGAGTACTGATTAACAGATTTGCACAGTCATCTAGTGAACTCAAATGTTTCCTGAGTTGCCATTAATGAAGTGGACCAAAATTTAATACACTTCCGTACATTTGAGTTCTTAATTTTTGACAGTTAGAATTATTCTTTTTAAAAAATTTTTAAATTGGTAAATAGTTTGCACTTTATTTTCAGTTTGTTTAAAATATTCTCAATGTAACAGTATAGTTCCAAAATTACAGTATACTATAATACAACCACCAAAATTATTTAATATTTAATCATAAAATTACATTTATATTTGCTATTTATTACTTTCAATAATACGTCTATACTGTATTTAGTAATATATATAATAGAGTTTTAGATTAGGAATAGATTATATTAACTTATTGTTTTAATTTATTATATTTGTAATAAATAATATCAAAAAAATATATTTGAGATGGTAACGTAGATGTGATAGGGCCCACATTATCTGATGGCAACCACTCTTTTCAGACCCAGTCCACCACTGAATAACCATACAGTGAGTGAAAACTCGATTGCAAAATTCCATCTTTAAAAGCATGAAACAAGCCAAATTAAATAAAAGTGTATAAAAATGATCAGATGCATTCATATTAACATCCGATGTTTCTTTCTATTCTGGTACCCCCGGTTGGGTTGGGTTGCGTTGTTAACGTGCGGAACCCAACCCAACCCAACCGGGGGCACCAGAAGAGACCCCATAAAAATGAGATCGCATGTTCCAACCAGATGTGGAAACAAAATCAGAGATATTCGTTTTTGGTTGCGAAAAACTGAGGAGAGGGTTTTTTTTTTTTTTCCTCTTTAAAATTTCAAAAAATTGGGATAAGTGCTGTTGCATGTCAAACGATGAATTATACTTTTTTCAGATAAAGTTGTTTTTATGCCGGCTTCCTTTCTTATTTCCTTTGCTACACAGTTTAGTTACTTTCTTAACTAATTTATTAATTGAGTGTAATTTTAAGAAAACTAGAAAGATCGTGCATAAATAGGCTTTTTTAATTTCGGTTGTGTTATGATAACTTTAAAAAGATGTGTGGTAACTAATGGCCACCTTGTTGAGAGATGAAAATAATTTTCCTGATAACTTTTTACGAAATGCTAACGCATTAAATGGTGGCGTCATCTATCGGAAAGCATCAAAAAAGCATCTGCATAAAAAATTATAACTTTATATAATATTTGTAGGGAATAGTTATTTATGTGGTTACTCAATGATTCTATTTAGCACCATGATAATTTCTCACCCGACACGAATAAGAACATTCACAAAATTTCTTATAGACTACTATCTGTCTTGACCTTTATGAAATAGCTTAAATATAAATCTGCAACTTCTAAATAATAATCTGCCACTTTTTTTAAGAAAAAATAAAATTCCACTCTCTTAATGCTTTTTAAAATTAAAGAAGGGTTAGGAAAGCCAAGAATTCTTTCAGGTAAAGTTGGAAAGGTGAAGTGTTCTTTATAAAAAGCTAGGCTGTTTTTCTGTCCTTGACACAACAGCGTATATTGTTCCAGTGGATGCATAAGTGAAGTCTAGATCCATTCTTTATTTTGAAAAATATTCATTACTATTTTTTCAAGAACAAACAAATTATTTTTTATTGTTCTTTATAATTCATGAGCCAAGTACTTAAGCATGCGGTTTGATGTATTTCGTCCAGAAGTATACATTGAAAAGGGGAGTTTATTGAATTTAGGACAATTTCTAGTATTTTTGTTTTGGTACGTTTTAATAAGCATCTTATAACAGAATCAAAAACATGATTATCACAAAAAAATGAAAAGTAGATTAATAAAAATGATTGTCATCAAAAGAATGAAAAATAAAACCAATGGTTATTTTTTGTTTATTCGATCGAGAGCAATTAAAATATCCACACTGATTGTTCAAGTTCTTGTCATTTTCTTACGCTTGAAAATATTGTTCACATAAATATAAGAGTAGGAGACTGAAATCACTTTATAATGTGCATGCGCAGAATGCATCACAATACTTTCTTTCTTCATACCCATTGCTTGGAAATAACGATGTACCCACATCGAAAGAATATGTACAGTGGGTTGATAGAAAAATGTGGATTTCCACATCTTTTTGAATATCTTCTGTGAGTCTGAATAGATTTTCCTTGAACTTCTACCATTAAAGAATAGATTTCAATTCATAATTTGCACAGAAAATTCGGTCACGGGGCATTTAGGGGACTGATCAGAAACTAATGAAGACGAAAGGGGATTTTGGTTTACCCCGCTTCACAAAAAGCTGCTAATGACTTGCAACATTCGACAATGGTTTTGTTTGTTTTGCACATTGTTTACTTAGATTTTCGTAAAAAAAGAACACTATATTTTGGGAGATATAAAGGTTTTCTTTAAAAATTCCACATTTTTCCACATGTTTTTGTTTATAACATGCAGAATTTTCAACCAAATCATACGAAACTTACAGAATACTCGACAATGTGTTAGAGAAGCATTGTATTAAAATTTGAAGTAAATACTTGGAATATTACAAGAAATATGAGTATTTATAGTTAATAATTTTTAATGCGCATGCGCGAAACGTAGCTTAATTTTTCTTTCATAACTTCAAAGATAGATATATAGGTGAACTTATATTAAAATTCCGGCTATTTACCGTGAAGATTTAGAAAAATACGAGCATTGCAAAGAGATGAATTTCGGTTGCACTCTATGAGACGCTAAATGGTGAGGGCTTTTGAACAATTTGATATTTTTTAAACTTGAATCTTCGAATTGTTATCGTCGAAATGCATTTTAAATAATATATTTAATTTGTATGTATGCATGGATATTCAGGATATTCAACTTTCTTAAAATTCAATTTTATTGTTCGAAGATACAAGTTTAAAAAAATATTTTTGAGCAACAACCTTCATCATTTAGCTTCTCTTAAAATGCAACCGAAATTCACCTCGTTGTAATGCCGATATTTTTCTGAATCTTAAGGGTATTTAACTGGAAATCTTATATTGTATATTATTTTGACCGAATCTTCAATGTAAATTGAGTTTAAGCCTCTTTTCCACATGGTCGAAGTTCAAGGAGAATCCATTCAACCTTTCGGAAGATATTCGAAAAAATGTGCAAATCCAAAGGTATCACATTTTTCTGTCACCCCCCCCCCTCCCCCGTATATCTATTTGATCATTGATGTTTTTCATATGATAACTAAAGTAGTTACGAATTATTTCAAGCAATATTTTAATTAACTGATTTCAATAAAATTAATACTAATTTATCTTATGGGCTTTAAATAATCTCCCATGTTTTTATGTCTCTTCAAGCTCATTCTTGGGGTGTTGGGTGACCCAATGTATGAAAAAGAGTTTTGATATATATATAACGTATTCGTGGTTGTAGTCGTTGAAAATAAACAGGCCGAGCAAATAACTACCTCTTATTTTATTTTCAATAGGAGAGTAGTGAATATACGTGCATCTCCGTTTAGGTTACAAGCGAAAGTGCACAGCAAAATCCCTGTATTCTCTCGGATAAGGGAATAACATACTGACACGTGATCAAAGTGAAGGAAATGTTGGGTATTTTTAATAAGTTACGTAGGCGTTTCAGGGAAAAAGTCTGGTGCCAAAGAGACGCCGTCATGATTTTCTATGGGCACGTGAAAGCGATTAAATATTCTTTTAGTAATAAATATGCCAAAATGAGAGATTTAATATACCTCCAGAGCGGGAAAAGAACGAAACTGGAGTTTTAGAAAAGTGATTTTGGAATACATTAAGATTTTAAAATATATATTAGAATTTGAAATAAAATTAAGTGAGATTATTACATATAGATATAGATATATATAGTGGACGCCGCTTGTAGTTATCACTTTTGGTCCAAGATTAAGTGATCACTACATCTGAATGATCAGTATATCCAAAATGCCTTTAAAATATCATAAATCTATAGGTATACAAGGAGAACAGAAAAACAGACCACATAACATTGTTGGCATGTGCTTATTCGTTTTAACTCGAAAAAGAAAAAGGATACAATGTACGAAATTGGAAAAAAAAATATTTAATTTTTTAAGCTTTTTAATGCTCATCAAAAGATTCAGAAAGGTATTGGAGTGATCTACGTACGAGGAGCTTGCAGAGAGAGCTTCTTGGTTGACGGTGGCTTCTCTTCTGACCCCTCTTCATCGTCATTGTCTACATGTTCTCTGGGGTAATGTCTTCGATTCATCCATGCTTGGCGTTTTGTTTCTTCTGTAGTTTTCCAGCTTTCTCCAGATTTGAGTCAGCGTTGATTCAGGTTTCCAGTCCTCTTCGGAAAGGTCGGCTGGCTTTTCAGTGACGTCAGGATCATATTCTTGTTTGTTCCTGATGAAACCTCCAAGGGGAAAGCAGTTCCTTATGGTCACATCCCATCCAGCCATCGAAACCGATTACTACAAGTAAATTGTTGATCACTACAACCGGCGGATTTTCTATGTGTTTAGATGCAGGAGATCCGTTCCTAGCTATTTTGATCAGTACAATCGACTGATTGTTATATCCGTGATCACTACAAGCGGCGACTACTGTATATACAATTTTCACTAGGAAAGTTAAATGCTTGTTTCTGACAGCAGTTTATTTATTTTCAGTACAAAAAAAACTGAGCAAATGTACAATTTTGTGAAATGGGTAGCATTTACAATTTCTGAAGAGAAAATATTATCGTTCCGACAAAAGACTTAATTGTAGATTTATAATATTTTTTAAATAATAAATTTTTAATAAATAATGGATTAAACTTTTTAAATGAAATTTTAGTAATTTCAGTTCTTGGCCATTTTTGGAATATTGATGCGTGAAGCTGGGGGTGTCGCTGATGAACGTCAAATCGTAGAAAGAGGGAGTCGAATATTCTTAATTTGCATTGCAAAATTTAAAAAATCGTTAGATCACCATTTGTATTAAGCTCTCGAAGCTGACTGGAACCAAGCGACGGAACAAAGACAGTGAAAGTTAATTACTGTAGTTTCACTTTCAAACTCGAGATTAAAAAGGATTTATTTCATCCATAAATTAAAAACTTTACCTTCCTACGTAAGCCAGCCATGTAAAACTAACGATGGCAAATAGTTTAAATAGTGCATTTTCACCGGTACAATTTATGCTTTGTTTCTGGTACACAGGGGTGGAATAAAGGTCAAGACCCACTAGAGGCGTTCCAGGGACCCCAGGCTGAAAGGGGTCTACGAAAGGAACAAGTTTCTTTTTAATATCTTTATAGATTTAGTTACTCCCGAAAAACCCTGCATTCATTTCCCTTCAGCAAGATATTAAAAGCCTAGTTCAGATGGATTGGTGTTAAGTCAATCCTAAGCGACCAGATATTCACTTTCCGGGTATCGAGGAAGAAATTTTTTTCTCACAAAGAAGTCATTTCAATGACTTGAGTTAATGGTGAGCTTGCATTTTAATGATTATTAAATATCTAAATACTCATTAATAGTAATAGATTTGTTCTGTAGATAAGAAGAATCTATTTCTAGATAGCAATATGCATTTGTTTAACTATTTTGGACAATAACGATGTCGAGATAGGGAAAATAATCTATTACCATCTTTCCTACTTAAGCAAAAGTTGTTTTGCTCATGGTTGTCATTCAATTCCATCTTAAGAAACAATTAAGTGTTTCCGAAGTATTTGTTATCAGAAACCATAAAGAAATGCCATAGCACCGTTAGAGAGCGAGAATGCCTATCCTTTCACGTGTGATCCTCAGCGTTAATCCAAAATCAAATTTAGAAATTGTTGGTTAATCGCCCTCTTTCTTTCATTCTGGTCAGGCTAGCAGATGAATCTGTGTATTCGTACGACACCTCATTTCGAAATCTAGCTGAAACTATAAATTTTCGAACTGTTTTCTTTCGTGTTCAGTGTTTTCAGCCTGTTCTATGAAGTCATCATATTAAAGGAAGATTATATTCAATCATCTGTTCTTATTTGAGTATGTTTCTACTACAAAGCGCATCCATCTATAGTTCCACCATCATAAGTCAACGAAGGGTGAGTAAATAATTTTAATACTGGAACTTTAAATCGAAATCTTCTTATTCTATTTTAAACCTTTCGGCCTTAATGGGCATATACGTCCCGGAGATTAGATTTCATTCCCTATTGGTAAATAAATCCCAGTTTTACATGGATTTTTATGTTTTCAATATTCTTAAGGAATTAAGGAATAAAATTATGAAGAAACTTGGAAAAACTCTCATATTGCAAATGGCGGACTTATGTTTTTGTTGTCTTCGTGACAAGATTATTGTTATGAAGCTGTAAAGGTGTTTCCCTGAGATGCTAATCATATGGCAGGAAAGACAGTTTTACAGATATTTTACTGGAATAGTCCCAGTCGACTATACAATTAGGACATATTGTCACAGGAGATTTCCAGGAAACGGGAAAGCAAGCAAGCCAAAAACCCCGATCTGGTCGAAGCCGCCCGGTGGTTTAACCTGACGGGCCGTCGCGAAGCAGCCCCACCGAGCAGAAGAGCACTAGTCGATACTTGTCGAAAGCGGGGATCAGCAGCCGACTTATCTTCATAACCCAACTGGAGCGATACGCCGGTCTCGTAGTCGAAAGCAAAAAGCCTCGGCCACCAGAAAGATCCATTTCGACCCCTTCTCTCCAATCGCGAAGTGTCCGCTCAATCGGCAATTCTCTATAGAACTTCAAGTTTGCAAAATGGTTATAGGAAACCGGAAAAGTGAAAAACTTGAAACTCGTAGTATACTTCTTTTAGTATGTCAACATTAAATTAAACTACTTTTCATAGTTAAATTTTTATCATACAAAAGTCGGGTCGAAAGGGTTAAACAGTTATAAAACTGTAAATTAACCTAAGCTGAATTATAGTACTTCACTTTTTCAGTAACTTTAAATTCCTTTCTTAAATATAAATAGCTTCGTAGCGATAAATACTATCAGATCTCAAGCGTTGCCTACAACCTATGATAGTAAAATTCAGACACGCCAGAAGTATTTCCTCAAGCAAAGAGTAACTCAACACTCTTACGTTCAGCTTTCTGGAGGTGGCTGGTATTGTCTTCAACTAGGAAAACGTTACTTCGATGACGATTGGATTTCTTGTTGGAGGCGATTTAGACACGTTCCCATCGTAACAAAAAAAAAATGTCACTATGAATTCCTTTGACTTACGCGAAGATAAAGATAAAGAAGAACATTTATCTCTATAAAATAGCTAAGCTTAAAACCCTGTTAAGAAATGAAAACATCTTCCATCTAGAGAGTGGAGCTATTCCTTGCATTTAACTCTACATTGGCACAGGAACTAATCTTCCAGCTTCTGATCCTCCTTATAAAGTGTAATCTACAAAAAAATAACTTTTATAAAAAGAACTTGATGATCTTTTAGGAAAAAGTTTTGTTGAGAAGTGTGAGTGCTCTTACGCTGCATATGTTGTGCAGGAGTCAAAGTCAAACGATAAGTACACTTGTGTGTTGATTTCCGAAAACACAATGCAATTGAGAGTCCTGGTGAATATCCTTTGCCACGAATGGATGATTCAATGCATGAGCCTAAGCATACAGCATTTATATCAAACCCCTATTTGAAATCTGGATTTTGCCATGTAAATATCCTCCACATAAGGATAACCTTTATCTATCCCTTTGGAGCTCTCTTCTGTATCAGTATGCATTTTGAGGTGCGCAATCAATCAACCATTTCAGAGATTTATGAGCTCTTTCCAAAGAGGATTACCTAAGATAAGCATCCTTGTATATTTGTATGACATGACATATTCCTTTGAGCAGCATCTTGGGATATCGAACCAGTTCAATGTTCAATAGTTTAACCTGAACGATGGTAGAGATAAGTGTAACTTCGTTTGCACACGTGTCAAATATCTTGTTCACTGGATTACTTCTGATGTTGTAGAAGTTGATCCAAAATTTCACCCATTTTGCAAATCCCAGTTCTAAAGACTGTAAACACGTCCAGTTTATTCTGATGACATATTCATGTCTCTGTATATTCTTCTCGGATTTTGCTGATATTCAATGACTTTTAAGCGACTCACGAAGAAAATGGTCTCGTGGACGTGAAGATGCAAAAAATCTGCTATTGAGACATTGAAGTGCTTAACTACCATTCCAGGATTGAAATAAGCTGACTTATCGAAAACATTTTGAATTAAAACATATGTTTTTGTTGTCATTTTTTACTTCAAATTTTGTTATTTTGCTGAAGTCGCATCAAACTTATTTTCTAACTGGATGAACCCATCAGGACCTTTCCTGAAAATATTTTCTTAATGGTGAATATACTACTGTGCGTGTGTAGCATGCTATTTACTTTCATTTTATTAATCGTTACGAAGCTAATACTAAATGATTGGTGCTTATCAGCAATAAGTAACAAACTGCTCCAATGATGTTTACAAGAATGATGATTTTCCCAGTCTTGCGAGCATTTCGTTTACTTTCCACTATTATTGATTTTGAGAACATAAGAAAAAATTATCACGCGTCTTTTTCTTTTTTTCTGGCCCGACCTTGAATCAGATATTTTTCAACAAGAGGAAACAGGCTGTGTTTACAAAGACTGGAAAGAATCTTTGTTAAAGCTGGGTTCAAAAACGTTTTGAAAGTTCATCATCTGCGATTTACTTTTTCGATAGCAAGAGCTTCGTTCAAGGTTCCCTTAGTGGTTATCTGTTTAAAAAATACGCTATCCAATCCAGTGGATGATTTTCAACACACCCACAAATTAGATGTCCAGTTGTGACCTTTGGCTTAGAGATGGTGGAGTGATCGTTTACAGTTTGATCCCTTTGATAACAGCGAGTTATTTTGTTTTCAAATGAGAAAGAAATCAATTTGGGAGAAGCAACTTTTTAATTAAAGTTAATCACGATTTTCTACAAATTCTGAAAGAACAGAATTGACTTTTTAATTTCCTGATATAAATATTTACTAATATCTTTCATTTAGTGATACTTATCAATCTTTAAAACCTTTCGATTCTATGCCTTTTAGTAGTTAAACCTTCCGATAGGCCCCTACAACTTCAGCGAAAGACGCCTTTTACAGACGACAATAAATGGCCCGAACAAATGCTATGATGCTTCACCCATTTTTAAAAATAGCGAACAGAATCAATCCTATCTTAGAAAAGGTATGTTATTTAAGTTATTAAAGTTGCCCAAGTATAAGGAAGAAGAGATGACTCGGGATAAACGTATCTCATTACGCCTTGATTCACACTTAGTTATAACACTGACGAGGTCTTCAACAATTGCAGAAACACTTAGTGATAGAGCAGTGTTTAGAAAACTGGCTGCATGTATGGCTCTTTGGGTACATCAAGTGACTTTGGAGTAAAATAGAAAATGAAACTTTGATAGTTTCATTTATAAAATTTTTTAAAGTACACTGGCAGAAAATAAGGAAGGGATCACATCGAATAGGTGAAAATAATACAACATATTTATTGCAATATAAAAGTAAATACAATTTCAAGAACATAGGAGAAAGAATACCTGCAGATTAGTAACATAAAAAATATGACGGGATTGCTTCCCTTGTAATCGGCACGTTGCTTAACCCAAGCATGTACATGTGATGTATCCGACGGTACAAGCGTTGGATGTCATTCCTCCGGACGATTATCAAAGCGTGTTGCATTTGTTCAATGACATTAGCAATAGTCACTGCAAAATAGGGATAAAAAAGAAGCTGACTTAAGTCATTCCCCACGATCCCACATATGATTCGTTATAGATCTGGTGATCGTGGTGGCCACGGTAGGATGATGACATCCCCAAGGACATGACATGTTGCTTGTTGCTGGAACATGCTTCCAATAATGAACGGTATCACAATGGGTACGATTATCATACATTGGTATAGCTCTGCATTCAGGCAAGTCGATATAATACCGAATGGGATTCTGCTGTCGTACGAAAGCCTTCTCTAAACCATACAGCCAGTAGTATAACTAGGGTGGGGCAGGTAGGGTACGTGCCCTGGGCGCAACTGCCAGGAGGCGCAAAATTAAAGAATCAATTGGTTGTATTTAAAAGAAAAGTAGGTTTTTTGTAGCTCTTAATCCCAAGATACTTAAAAATTTAAACGGTTTCAACAAATTGTGGCAAAATCTTAAGGACACGGTCATTTTTACAACCGAAAACCTCAAGATGCGACAAAATAACAAATAATATTTTGTTTCAGAGATTTGCTGACCAAAAACTTCATCACGAAATTAAAAGCTCGTTTAGAACTACCATCCCAAAAAGATACAAATTTGTGTCTCGGTGGGGTGGGAGATAAGGAAACATAGTTAGGAATCAGTTATCACCGCAAGGTTTCTCATGGTTTCTCACGGTATGCATGATTCAAACTGACTGGATATCAGTTTCTTCGGAAATTGGTGATAAATGGTTAGCAAAAGAGTCATTCCTATTTTCAATCAGCATTCAGGAAAGAGTGAAGAACGGAAAATATACCTCCATTTCTGCGTAGTTTAAGAGCACTCCAGCAACTTTAAAAGACCCAAGTGCGCTATCTTTACATTGTTTTTAGTACTGAATAGTTGCATAATTTGTATGATGAAAATGTGATGGTGTTTATTTTAAATTTTACTTTTAAAAACTAGATGCAGTTGTTCTGCCAAACAAACCAGAAAAAAATACTGAGAGAGAGAGAAAAGACCGCATAAAGTTTTGCAGTTGGTGGTAAAAATTATCAGTCGGTATTGATGTTGAAATCAAGAAAAATGAAAGCTATTTCTTTAATAATTAACGAGAACAAATACATAAAGAAGAGTAATTCAATTCCTGCCGTAATGTGAAACGTTTCCTTCCCTCGCTGTGTTAAGCTACTGTCACCAATTAATTTTGCTGTTAACAAACACATTAAAATTTACTTTGACCATCAAATCATTAAACTACCAATACTCAGCCTAAAATAATTATTTAAATATGTTAATGTAACAGTCATTTTTTTTTGTAATCCTCATGTTTAGAACATGTACAAACATTTTAGTTCTAAAGTATTGTAATTATAAACACTTTTGCTTCAATAAAAGCCAGAAAGGTTAATTTATAACATTTCGGATGCACTAAAGCCTTTAAAATTTTTCAGAGATAATGTTTGGGTTTTTTTTATCCACATAAATAATTTCTATTAAAATAATAAGGAAGTGTAATTTTACATGTCATAGACAAATTAATAACGTTATAATTTTAATTCATGCTTGAATCAGCATTTTTTTCCCTGCAATAGCGTATCCCCTCATTTCATGCAATGAATTTTAACTTTGCCATAAGGTGCTAGATAAAACATTATTAAACTTTATTAGTTGTAAATTTTGATTAATATATTTAAAGATATGTATGAAATTATGTGATGAATTATACTATGAATATTATTAAATATATATGTCACTAAGGCTTTTGTATTATTTTATCTGTATTAGCAAGAAATGTACTTCAACGTTTAGAGTTTTTATATACTGTCTGTGGGCAAAAAGTAAAGACTATTATTTTTTCATTTTTATTCGTATGTATGTGGGGTTTTTTTTTTCGGATTGATTAAGAGATTTGTACACGTTTTATATTATTTTTCAAATACGAAATAAATGTAATTCACCTTTTATTTATATTTTTCTAATATATCAAAAGTTTCTCAGAAAAAACTTTGATTTTCTAATTTCATCCATATTTATGGAATTAAAGTTAGAATGCACCAAATTTTCTGTGAAAATTTAGCGAAATTTTGCTACAAAAATTTGTAATGTGTAAATCCTATCGACTTAAAAATGTTTTAAGTGTTTATTTGTACTTTTAATCATTTCCTTCCCCGGCATAAAGTTTCAGACAAGAAAATGAGGATCACATTTCAAAAGAAAAAATATGGGAGGACGCAGTTTCGGTATTTTTCCTGGGCACCATTTTATGTAGGTACACCACTGCATGCAGCCCGGTGTTAGCCAGCTGAATCTATTTCGGAAAGTACTCGGGAGATTTCATCCATCTAGCTAGTTGAGTTTTTGAGTTGTCGTATTTGTAGACAGAAAAATAAATATAATTCCAAAAATTTTCTTTTCACTCTCGGAGAGATCCGAAACAAAAACATCTCGAGATCGAATTTTTTGACGATTGCAGAGCTTTCTAAACGTACCCTTCGTATAAGAGAGTAACAAAAACTTAGTAAAAATGCAGAGACAAACAATCGCTGGGAAAATCTTAAAGCTTGAGTTCTTAGATCTGATATCTTAAAGTTCTTAGTGCTTGAATAGCATTAGGCATTTACATATCCAGAAAAAGGGAACTGTTAAAAGAATGTTTACAAATAACTAAAGGCATAAACTTCAAAAGTAGACACGATTTCATTTTGATATGAATGAAAAACGGTTTGCGCTTAATGTTCGATAAGCAGAATTCTACAATTGATGATAATATTCTATCACAGATAGTAGTAGATACAAAAAAACAAAAAGAAATAGCACCAAACTATAAGAAAAAAATGTTCTTCGAAAGACGTCTTTGTTCTCCACGAAACGCTTTCTCTGTACGAAAAAAACAGTTAGGAAATTTCTGCGAATTTTCGAAGAATCTTATTTTTCTTTTTTGACACTTTTGAATTGAAGTCATTTAACTCTGGAAAGGAAACATAGAGTTTTGGTGATTCCAAACTGAGATTTCGCCGATGCCGGGAGTGGGGGAAACTCCCTTCTCCTAGCTCCTTGAGCCAGATAAGGACTAAGCACCATCCGTGTAGGGTCCCACCTTTCAATTTCAACAGGTATTTTTTCAAAACTTAGGAATTAAACTGACTCCACGTTTGAGTCAAAATGAACCATGCAACTTTGGGAACTACCAGGTACAGCATCCAAAGATATTTAGTGATCTATCAATACTATTGATGTTCATTATAGGTCAAATTACATAAAATTGTACGATTATCTTCTAATCCCATATAATTTACCTATTAAACTTAAAATTCATTTGGAATTATTTTTGGAGATACTTATTGCATGAGACTTACTCAAAGTTGAAATATAAAAAATGAAGAAAGTTTAGATAAGAAATGACGAAAATCTGCTCATTCATCTCAGAAATTGAATCACTTTTCTAATTTACAAAATTTTGAATTATTTTTTGCAACATTTATTTTCATGAGCCTTACTCAAAGTTGAAATGTAAAAAATGAAAAACGTTAGATAAGGAATGATGAAAATCTGTTCATCATTCCTTAAGAAATTGAATCACTTTCCTAATTTACAAAATTTTCTGCCTATAAACTGTAAAAAGAGGTAAATGATACGAAAAACTGCTAATGTCTGATGCAATTCACGCAGTCAGAAAGTTCAGGGAGTACGAATAATCTAATTTCTAAAACAAACACTTTACTTCGAAGTTCTTTATTTACTTCTCATAATAGATCACGCATCAAAAATTTACACAATCCCACGACTGACCTTGAGTAACCTTATTAAGTCACTTTCGTCATCTTTCTCGAGATCGCGTTCGTTCCGAATCATATTTGGTAAAAGGGATTTCAACGTTTTGTGTCATCCGACTAGTTGTTTACGAGATATCGTTTCGTGTGTTGAATTTCTGAAAAATACTTTGCTACATTATTGGACATTTCTGTTAGGTAAATAGGACTGTTTACGCTGTCCGGACAGGGAAAAAAATAATGCCGACTAATTTAACTAACTGAAATTTTATCTATGTTGTTTACTATGACTTCGAATGGGCACTCACTGTTTTGATATAAGTTGAAATATGTGGCTTATGAATGTAATCCATTTTAAAAAAGCATTAGCGACTCGATTTTAAATCTTACAGAATTCTCTACAATAAGAAATTATCTAAATATAAGATGGATGTCCTTGTTCAAATTACTGTATATCCCTCTTCAAATTGCTATAGAGGAGGAGGGGATGGACACTGGTCATAAGATCTCCAAATATGCATGGCGCCTGGGACATACCATAGCAGAGCTTTAATTGGGATAATTCATGCTCACTTGATAAATGTAAATTAATCTGCTCCAATTTAAATTTTGAATCGACTGCTCATCGTACAACTGTTACTCGTAACGGTAAGATCAATTCTTCTGATTTTTGAAATAATTGATCATTTTTTGAGAGTTCATAAATATTTTTAGTATATACGTTACTGTTAACGTAATAAATCGGTTATTATGCATAATAACTGGATTTTTATGTGGTTATTATGTATAATAAACGATTATTCACATTGACTGTAACGTATACATTAAACATTTCACTAACTTTTTCAGTGTTTTTCCCCCTTAATTCTTAAACTTTCTCCAATTTATTTATCATTAGCTATTAACATTGGAATCAATCGAATTCATTGCACTTTTAGAGTAAGCTATATTAAATATCAAAGCTATTTTAAGATTTTTCAGTTTATAATAGACTAGCAGTACCCGCACGGCGTTGCCCGTGAGATGGTTATTATCATGTCTGTTCTCGGGATAGAAGATTAATATATGTAATGTCTCAGAGAGTACGTAATATAATATAGAGTACGTAATAATTAATATACGTAATGTTTACAGATTCCACAAAAAGTTCGGTAAAATAAGATATGAAAGCAAAATGTATTAGGATATTAACTCAGCTTTCAACAACGAAAGAGAAACACGCATTTAAATATTTGTTTAAACAGTGAAAAGGTTTTGAATTGCGTTGCAACAATGAAAAGTATTGCTGCAAATTATACCAAAAAATATTTTTAAAAAAATTATTAAAATTAGAGAAAATATTGTACGCACACTTTTTCATTTAAGAAAACTTTTAGACGTTTAAAACATTCATTAGAACGGAAATTGTTTGTTCTTTCTTATGGTGTATCTATTTTCTTGCTACGGTTATTAGAAAAAAATGCAATTGAGAAATGAGTACGAAAAATCACCCAAAATACCACAGAATACTAAATAAAAAGTTTTCTAGGTTGAATTTTAAAATTCTGGCTTCTTGGTGCACTGAGTCACCATTAGGGCTACCTGTGCGCCAAATTTTATGGATGCAAGTGCAATATTTCGCGTCTAAACATCGCACACATACAAACATTGCCTTTTATGTATATAGATATTTGGTTAATTTTACTTAAATTATTTATTAAATTCGTTTCACTTGTTATAAGTTAAACAATAAATATGTACAACAGTGAGTTGGAAAAAATATTGGCCTACCAGAACACAGTAGGCCAACAGTATATAGGTAGTAGTAGTACGATTCAGGTTTCAACATTTATATTCGAACTTTCACAGTCTATATTTCCTATGGCTCAGAATTGTGAAGTGAAAACTTGAAGAACGTTTTCATATGGCAAAATAAGCATTGAAACAAGCATTTTGAGCATAAAAATAACGCATTTTTATGATCAAAACGTTTGCTCAAAATGTAAGCAATGAAACACTGTATAAGATGTTAGAAGGCAAGTGCATGCACATTGTATCAAACAGTGCAACATTTAGTTACAAGTTTGGATGACATGTGCTTTGCGTTTTTCATGTGATTGCGACGTAACATGAAACATAACACGCCATTCATTGAAACTGTTTCGTAGTTGCGATGCATATTAAATACAAATTACAATTGTTGTTAGCGTCTAGCAAATACTGCTAATAAAATAAAAATATGCCATAAATACGAAATGTCGAATTAATTAATCCATCTTAAGGATATTGCACATGGAACGCAGATGGGAAGAAAGCCATGAAAGGCAAGTCAGTACAAGCGTTCATGGCGTCCATGCTTATCAACGCGAATAATTTTTCTTCGCATATGAAAGGGAATAAAACTCCTGAGAGATTCAGAATCATCGATATTAATCTCGGATTAGTTACCAAAGTAATTATTGCCAATAAGAGTTCCTGGGAGATGCAAAAACTGGTAACAGAATAGAGTTCCAAGCGTCAGGATGAAAACAGAAACGGTACCGTTGAAATTCCCTTCTTTTTTTGCAGCCATCATAAACTTAAACCTTGTGTCTTTCACTCTCCCTTCTCGCTTGGCATGCCCAGATACGGTATGATAGCTTTTCCAATAGCATCTCGTGAATTATCTACCGTGATGTCGCTAGTGCGCAATATAACTTTGTCCTTTAACACTTTCTAAGGCCGTGGACCATCATATTGTTACAAAAATCGTCCGGTATGTGTACGTGAATGTAGTCTAACAAACAGGATAGTAAAAAAATGACTCTTTATTACACGAATATTTCAGAAAACACTAACGCAGCACAGGTAACCAAACTAAGCAGCACTTTTATAAATTATTAACACAAATAGATAGAATATCACTAATAAATATCAGTAACAGCACTTTCAACAGCGCTCAACGTCTATCAGCTCGCCAGCTTGGACTGCGGTCAAAGCTCCAAAGACGAATGCGTCCTCCTTTGGGTAGCTCGGTATTTATACCCTTTCCGACAGGATGTCACATCACATAGAATTCTCTCTAAGGTTCTCTAAATTTCCCCTCCTAGTAGAGATAGGACCACAATTCTTGAATTTGCTTGAAGCTTCGTTTTGTCGCCAAGGCCGGGGTTCATTGACTTGGATTCCACTAAAACTTCTCTAAAACTTTTTTTATTTCCATAAGATTAGAATGTCAGGAAAACAACTTTACAGCTTCGTAACAATATTCATTAGTTTTAAAATGTTCTCGGTAAGCTATTTTACCATTACCTGTTTCTTAATATCTTCAGAAATCACAAAAATATTAATAAACATCTTGACCGCAAATTATGACTTTAACAATAAAATTAACTATCAATTAATTGTTATTATTATTATTATTTTGAGATAGTAATGTGCCAACACCTAATGTTGAAAAGAACGTCCGTGTAAATTCTCGCCAAATGTTTCGATGAAACCAAAGACTAAAGGTTTCAGCTTCCTGTCTTAAGGCACAACGAAGTCCTCTTTCCTGTTAGGACCTATACTCTTATAACCTAGTAAATTATAAAAGGAGTATTTTTAACATACTTGCGTTTTCATGGCTTGACACAAAATCAGGTTCTACATGCAAAACTGTAATACCTGAAAAATCACCATTTTTGGACTAACGTTCATTTGATTCTGAGTTACAGATATATCAAGAAGGATTAAGGGTAATTTGAATTAAGAATTAGGCTCTTATTTCTTGCCAACACGACTAGCTGCTTTCTCATTTGTGTGAGGATAGTTTTTATATAAAGTTTTTATTTATTCCGAATATTGCTCTGTTTTTTATGGCGTTTAGCACACTCCGTTACTTATACAATCTTGGCCTAATTATTAATGGAGAGTATAACCCTGCCTTTCAGATGATCTACAGCCAAAAGTCACGAGGGCTCCGATCTGGTCTTAAATGGCACGTGGCATTAAAAGATTGCCAGATCCCCTAAAGGAGTTGTAACTTCGAAACTGGTTGAACCAGAAACTAGATATTTCGCATGCAAATTCCTCATTACAAGTCTTTAACAATGGGATTTCTATTAGAAACCTAGGGGCCAGAATTTTCAAAAAAGTGGAATTTGATAACTGAAAAGTTTAGAATCTTCAAACTTGGCATGCATACATCAAAGAATAAGTAAAGAAACAAAGAATTAATAATGAAAACTTAATAAGTTACCTCCCTCCCACACACACGACTCTACAGAAAGTGAAAAGGATGTGAAATTCAAGACATTTTAAAAACCACTTGAACCTCAGACCAAACATTGGGGGAAAGATTCTTTGTTCCAGTCCAGTACATTAGAAATCATTCACAATTTTTCAATTCTATTCCCCTCCCTCCCAGCAGGTAGAGGGGTGAAAACTTCCCAGGAGGGAGAGTGCAATTTACTTACCCAAAACTATTTTGCAAAAAAAGTATTTGTGAATGGTGAGTCAAAATGAAGCATATAAAATTTATAAACACCCTATAACGTTTTGACTAAGTTAAGTACACCTTGATGCAGTGGCTCGTGCATAGGGACTGTGGTATTGCAGCACCTCCAACTTTTCCATTGAGTAAATTTATTTTATTCCTCATTTAATACTTAAATCTATCAAAAATTTAACGGAGTTTTACATTAAACGATTTCGATGTTCAAATAAGCCTCTAGGAAAAACTAAGGCATAAAACTAAATTCCCTATCTTAATTTTTCACTACCCGAAGATGATGCGCAAAGGAGAAAGTAACTTAAAGTAAAGTAGAAATGAAGATCGTTCCAGCTTCCAGCACCGAATTCCGCCTGCGAGCATGCGTAGCTACAGAGCGCAGGCTTTCACTGCCTTTCCCTACTACGTTTTTACGCTGATGGGGAACTGTGGAGTTCGCAGCACCAGTTGAGCTAGAAACAGTTTCAAACATTTTACCACAGTTGAAAATTTTTTCGCGAGCTATAACTTTGAAAATAAGTAAGAAAATGAAGAAAAATTAATGATTAACAAAATTTTAATTGAAAAAGCCCTTTTTATAGTAATTAAACTTGAATGAAACTTTTTGCAATCCAAAGGAATTTTTCAATAACTTTTAGGTATAAATGGTGATGAAAAATTTTCCGCGAGAAATGAAAAGATGAGAAATGTTCCGCGATACAAGTTTTTTCAAAATTTCTGTTTAACAAATTTCGAGTTTAAATATTTTTTTATTAAAATTCATTTGTTAAAATACTTATCTATTAGAAGAGAAAATTTAAAAAGCTCATTAAATATGAAACTACTCAAGGTTAATGAAAGAAAGACACAAAATGTAAGTGGCACAAATATGCATCATGAGCAGTGAAGGATTAAAAGTTACAGCACCCCCAAGATTGCATAACACGAGCCGCCACTTCCTTTGTGTTACTGATCCCAGTAAAAGAAGACCAAATGGGATTTCTGTACATCTTTATTTACATTCTATGGGTAGAATACTATACATATGCACACAACATTATTAGTTAAGTACACAAAGAAATTCTCAAAAATAAAAACATCTTTTGCTCTTTTCCTCCACAACCTTATCCGGCCACGGCCTTGGGGGCTCTCTGTCCCTCTCTCAACTCTTTCTTCGGTGATCTGTCTTGGTCATTCAACCAACCCCCTTTCGTCAGCTTACTCTCCGCTGCGCATCCGTCTTTCTTCACCCCATCTTACAGTGGGGAGCCGAGAAAAGTTCGCTTTCTGGCTTGCTGTCGGGAGACGTCACAACCACAAAATGGGGTGTTTTACAAAGAAAAGGTATTTGTGAATCGTAATTCAAAATAAAACATATAAAATTTAAATATATAATGAACAGTTAATAGTATTTTTAAATTAAAGTTTTGTCCAAATTATAAAAAAAAAATCAGGTTTCCGAATAAAATATTCTAGAACTTAAACGGGATCGGAGGATAATTTACCTTTTCTTTTTGAAGCAATGAGGCAATGGAATAATGATTTTTAACTCCGTTTTATGTTATACAAATAGTGTCAGTGAAGCTTCTGATTCTTAATTTTCTCACAATGCCATGCTACAATTCAGCCATTCTTGTTTTAATTTAATGAAGATTTAGTCACTCACTTCACATGTATTATTATTACTCTAAATTTTATGTTGAAAAGAAAAGATTGGAAAGAGAAAAAGGACTACTTGAATTTTTTTTTAATATTAAGTAGGATAAAAGTGCACAAAGTAAGTACTGTCATGCTGAGTACAAACACGCCAATGTAAGCAAAATGGAGAAACACATAAAAAAATGTTTTAAATGTCCTCTTGATTTGAAAAAGGTCTTCGAAATGGAGGCAATAAATAATGAGTTTTGTTTTAAACAAATTCCAACCATGACTTTTTACATCAAACATGGAGTTTCAAAAACATTTAAACCCCTTCTTGGAAGGATTAATTTATTATTATTTGTTTTTCGAATTTACGACCCAAAGAAAGCATTTTTATTGCTGCAAATTAAAATTTTGAATTCTATCCTCAATTCAAAAATGCAAAATATTTTTGTCAGCAAGCAGTTTTTGCTTGACCTACTGGTGGTCATACATGTGATGTCCCATTCACTGATCTCCAGTTTTCCCTGTAATACATCCAAGTTTTAAATTAAAACAAAATATCCTTTGATAATATATTTTTCAAATCTATTGCTTTGTGGTATTTAAGATAGATATCTGTATGAAAAGAATTATTAATGATACGTAAAAAATGTTTTTTAAAATCGACTTGCCATGAAAACAGCTTTACAATCTTTCTTGGACATCAGAGCGTGAAAGAATAATCAATTATGGTCGATTATTTTGTTGTTTACTTTGTCAAAATCGCGGAATATAACGAGAGGCATATGTGTAACGACGAATTCACTTTCAACAATGCATTTTTTTCCCTTCGTCGCATGACATGCGACGCCGACAGTATGGGCACAAGAAGCCGAACGTATGACGTGCGACGCCGACCAAGAAAGAGTTAAGTATTGATGTTGATGATCCAGATGAACCCGATCTAGCGAAAAAAAATGTGTAATACATCTTCAAATAACACAACAGTTTCAGCAACAAGAAGTTTACATTCACTATCACTTTTAAAAACAGTTTAAACAATTGTGTCTTTCATTTTAGTTTAAATTATCACCTCTTTAGCATTTTAAAAGCATATTCAATATTTTCTTTTTTTTAATTTAGTTAAAAAAACTCTTTTTAAAAAAGCAACAAATACATTATTATTCATTTACTCATTGCAATTAAAATGCATTAATATTTAAATCACATATGTATGCATGATTTAGTATTGCGTTTGTTTTATCTGATTATTTTTTTTAGTTTTTATAAAATTTAAAAAGTTGTTAAAGGTTCATATGTTTCTAGTTTTTCTTTTTTACCTTACCTTACACTCGATATACATAGCAGTATCATTATTATATGCTAGTGCATGTATTTTATATGAATAAAAATTGATTGAAAAATAAATACCTGAGTAAATACCCATTTTGGGTATTTAAGAGGGTAAATATCAAGGGTATTTGCCCTTTAAGATAAATATTCGGGTATTTTACACCTCCTACCCACAACCCACAAGTTGAGAATGACGTACGGTACTGTGTCCTGCGTCATGAAACTGTATCCGCTAAAGGTAGCATTCTCCTTTCTTCCAGAGGGTGATGGCACTTAACGTGCTTGAAGACGTGCTTGAATTTGCGTCATCCAGGCTAATCAGAAAGATCAAATGGAGATGCGCAATAACTGATGAATAATTTGCAAAATCAGATCTGATTATCTTAACTAATCTTTTCGTTTCACTTACAAAACTCTGATATTCTATTTGTCTTGTAGACATCTCTTCCAGACGCTTTAATGAACAGTAGGTAGAAACTATTTTAATGGGATCATTCCATTAAAATAGTCTTAGCTCGGGAATTTTCTGTTTCTGCAAAGGAGATCTATGACTCATTTTATCTGACAGAAATAAAAGCTGAACAAAATTTATATACCATTTTGAAACTGACCCTACTTACAATAACTTGCAGCGTGCAACCCAAACAATCTACCTCAACAACAAAAAGCATACAGCCATTCGTCTATAAATACTGCATTTATTTTACCTTTCTCGTATACGAAATATATAAATATAATATATTGCAATCATCAAAAAACTTCGACCTCGATATTTTGATGAACCTCCACGTCTTAGACCTACCGGGGTATTTCTATTTAGAGCTAGATGAACCAGATGATTTACAACCAGAATTATGGATGAGTATCAAATTTTGGTCTAAATCCATCAACAGGTTGACTGTCTATTAGAGCTAATGTGAACTCAATAATCGAAAGGCATTTTAAAACGTTAGATGGATAAATTTTAATATGTTCACCAAATTTGTCTATCTGTATCTAATTTTGCACTAAATATGTCAATGAATAGACAATGTGTTTGTTTGCTAGTTCGTGTGTATACGAACGCGTTAATTCAAAAACATAGAAATAACATAATGGCATAATAGTAAATATAGGACGATAAAAATAGTATTATAACATAGCCATAATTCATAATCAAAAACATTAAATCATGTGTGTGGTGTTGGCACAAAGTAGTGGATCTACATAAAATTTTGGTCCCAATCGGTCAACGGAAGGATCCGATATGCAAACTCGATTATCTACACTGTGCCACGACAATGAACACGAAACGCACCGTATCGCATACGTACATGAGAAAGTCGAAGGGCGAACACTTCCACTGGTTTGTTATTGATTAATTGTAATACTAAATACAAATGGGCCTCCTGTTCTTTTGGTAATGTTTAACAGCTGAATCCACATGAATGAAACAAAACTTTTCAATTTCACAAAAATTTTCAATTCAAAACTTTTCAATTCAATTCTCAATAGTCTTCTAGTCTCAGAATTACTGATTAGTTATCCGATTGGCCTTTTTTTGTCAAAAATTAAAGGTCTGATTTTTAGGAAATCAAGGAATCCATTATTTATTTATTTCGAAAAGTACGAAAGCACGCAAAACTATATTCATTGGTCTTATATTCTTAGTGAACCTAATAATTGAGTATATCGGTGGAACGTTGCGTCTTTGACACCAAATCGCAAAAATCTGCTGGAGGGGGTTAACCATTTCTTTTTAAAATGTCATTCCTTCCGTCCTAAGCCTAAAAGGCGTATATAAAAAAAACTATAACTTTTGGCTATGAACATTTTTGTAGATATGCATTTTTCTTTAGTGATTTTCTACTATTTCTTAATAAGATACTGCCTTTTTGCTTAGAAATAATGTCGGGCAGATAACAAACATTACCAAGTAGGAAAAATTAGAAAATTAAAGAAAAAATGAGACGCGCCTTTTAAGCTTAGGAGGGCAGTTTTACCATATGGGGCAAACGGTAATACTTACTTCCATCAATTTTTGTTGTTTCTACCACACATGGTTGGTAAGTCACAAAAAGCTTTGTTAGGTGTACTAAACCAAAAGGTACGATTACAAGAACTTTCGTGCTTTCGAATAAGCTTATTCGAAAAATGAAAAGACAAAATAGAATATTGCATTTTAATTTGCTATTTCCGATTGGGATTTTTTTTCAGTTGCACATGCATAAGTTTAAAAAATGAATGGCCAACTATCTAAACCAAGTTTTTCCCAGTTTGTCCCTTCCTTAATTTGGTTGTAAATAGCAAATCGGACAAGTAAAGTTGGCCGGAAGGAGTATTAGGGGAAAGTTGCCGAATTTGGATAGCAGCCTCGATTGGAACGGTATCGTAACTTCAATTCTATTAAGTACTTGGGCCGTATAGGCATATATAGGCATATATTGGCAACTCATGTTGCAACTATGTAGATGTGGTTTATAGAATCATTTTTTAGGGAAAGCGTTACGTGATTGCAGTTGGAGAACAAGTGTTTGCATTTAGATATCATCCATTAAATATTCTAACAAAAGACAATAGTCAGTTGTTTTAAAGTACGTAACAAAATATGTTACTATATCCTCAGGGAGGAAACTCTTTTGACAGAAATTTACTATAATAATTTTATTTCAAAAGTTTAAAGATGTTTTATTGTGAAGTTTCGAAGAAGAAAGTTAGAAGAAGAAAGAAAGAAGAGGAAGTTTATTGAAGAAGAAAAGTTTTTATGTGATTCTTTTTATTGTTGTCCAGAAGTTAATTGAATTGAACCACAAACAATTGACTGAATTGGACTAGTAAATCAAGGGGACTACAGGTGGACGACAAAAAAAAAGTAAGAACACTTACGAAAACGCTGGCCGCATTTTAGAGCTACAAAAAGGTCGCATTACCAGGCATAGAAGCTTGTTATCTAGTGGTCCTGATTGGAAAGGTATTAGTGTATCAGAAGCTGTTAAAGGAATTGCATGCATCCATCGTCTGTTTAGAGAGAAGCTTCAAAGTCAGACCTCATAGAATTGTAAAGATGAATGATTGCTGGAGCACGTTCAGTTGGAGGCTCTGTGATGGAAACTGCAAACATTATGGGGAATGCAAGGAGCATGGTAACAGAGTTCATGAAAGGCGGTAAGATGGTGTCAGCAAAGTACAGCAGTGGACGAAAGTCCAGGCTCACAAATCGAGATAGACGGCAGTTGGAGCGCATAGTGGACCCAAGACACAAGCAATCATTGACCACAGTAACATCCAATCTGAACAGACATCCCTAAAATCCCGTTTCCACCAGAACTGTGCAAAGGGAACTTCATGCTGAGAACATTTATGACAAGGTTGCCATTCAGAAACCATTGCGGAGTGGCTGAAACCATTAGCATAATGCTTGCAGGCAACGCCAATGTTGCAGAGATCCCCAAGGCTGGAACCCACAGCATTGTCAGCAAGTAATCTGGTCTGATGAATCCGTATTCACCCTCTTTCAGACCACCGGTTGCGTTTATATGTGGAGATCGCCCCGAAATACGTATAAGCCTGCCTGTTGCCAGCTGTGATGCACGGAGCGGGTTCCCTTATGATCTGGGTTGAGATTTCTAGTCGGTCTTGATCCACTTGTTCTCTTGTGAGGGAGGACAACTGACAATCACTAACGGAGCATTCGGGCCGATGATGAGCTCCACCCATTTCTGCAGACTGTCTTCCAAGGAGATTGACAGCTCTTTCAAAACTACATAGCTCCTATCCATACTACTAGGTGTGTTCAAGAATTGCTGAAAGAACATGACAATAAAATAAAAAATATCCTTTGAACATTTGTGGGAATATTTGTAGTCGAAACACTATGTTGGTTTTCTACCGCCGGTCACACTTTCGGAATTAGAGACTCTACCCTAGGAATGGCTTACTACTTTAACTATTGTTCGTGACCTCTATGCATTCATCCCACGTCACATACAATCTATAATTCAGACAAAGAGTCCAACCACCTATTACTAAAAATTTTTCTTCATTTCGCAGGCGTTGGTACTATTTTGTCACCTGCCTATACTATTTCGAACCAGAGGAATACCCCAGAAAGTAGTTATAATCTTGCTATAATATTTTGCTTTTATAGCAAAAAAGCAATAAAAGGATATTAAAGACATCAAATGCGGGTTCAAAAAGAACAAAACCTAAAGCTATGTGGTTTTGCATTATATGTCCAATTTGGGAAAATAGTCGGCCAATCTGGGAAACGAGTTTCTTTAATTGGATCGATGACGCAATTTTTATGCCATTTTTAAGTGTATTTCTTAAAAAGTTAATTACATTGTTTTGAAGATAAACAAATATAAAACTACTTTACGTTTTTCATTAAAATTATGTCTCTATCACTGTGCATTAAAAAATGTTCACGTGTTCCAAATTCGACAACCCTCTCATATATTACAAGTATTGCCATCATGGCCAAATTCCACATAGATTCATTTTTTAATTTCCCGGTACTCTACAACTATATTTGATAAACGTATGTAGAACTTAAAGATCGTCATTTGGTTATCGGCCACGGTCCTTTTTTCAAATAAGTTTCATTTGATCAAGCAGCCGATATCTTACTTATCGATCAATTTCAAGGCAGCTCTTTACGGTCACCTCTCGTGACATCAATACCGTTCTGCAACGCATGAATCAGACGACTATCGACCGATTCTGACTGATAAAACCGAGTCCTCCGAAATGATATGGGTCAGCGAAGAAAAGAAGAAGGGGAGAGATGGAAGATGACTTCACTGCGGCGGGGATCAAGTATTTTATATATATATCTGCGGGGAAAAAACTGATATTCTTTATATCTGGTAAACTTAATGAGAGAAATTTGTTGTATGAAGCCTCGTTTTTCTGAATTGTTTACATTAGTACATGCTTTCTTAACAGGTCGAAATAATGCAAGATTATCAAAAGTAGTAAGATTGCGTGATTTTTTTTTTCATTCTGACATCAAAGAGACGCCTGATCAATTGAACTGGAGTTTCGACACATTACAATTCATTAATGAAATGCAAATTGATCATGTAATTTATTCAACATGCCTTCAAATGAAATTTGAGCATTCATATTTTTTATTGATATTGGTATTTAAAATTTCAATTTGATGTCACATTTTTGCAAGAATTCTGCAAAATTTGTCAAAAATGATTTCATGCATGTTAAACTATGAGCTGCCAATAAACCAAAGCATACTGGCTTAATAAAACTAAAATATTCATATACCTAATAAATGGATGGGAAAGGTACTTACGAGTAGAATAATACTCGTAAATTTCAAAAATATATGCACTAAAGTTCAATTGATTGATAGATTGCTGCAAGAGAAAAAGGTAAAACTCTGATTTAGAGGTGCTTATAAATTATGCACCTCTACCACCCTACCGGACAAAATTATCCTGTGTTTTATGCAATCTTTCAATTGCATGGAAATTTGTCTCGAATCTCTGCTTTAAGAGATATCGTCTTATATCAGAAGCATGAGAGTGAAAATTTTCACATTTTGGCTTTATCAGCTGGTTGGATCACTTATTTTGCTAAGTTTTGCCAGAAAAGAGAATGTGTATTCCCTTTCAAAACGCCTGATTCTTGGCACGCCCGTTAGTTGAATATGGAACTCCAAACAGGTTAAGTATGCCGATAAACGAATGTGGTACAATCAAATTTTTGAAATTTGTGCGTTCCTTTCTCTGGCATAAGTAGGACTAGATGTAACTGCTTAATTTGATAAGATTTTGATTGTAAAACTGTGATAAAAAATTGTTAGTTATGATTACATAAAACAAGAGATTTCAATTTACTGATTACTCCATAAAACACGAGTTTTCATTTTTACATCTCGTACAAAATACTCTTCTTCGACAAATTAATCCTCATATACCAGTGTTTTTCCAGTCACGTCACTTTCTCGAATCGTTTAGGACTCGCAACAAATTTTCTTTTACCTCATCAGTAGTCTCAAATATGGTAACCAGTAGTGACAATTTTAACCATAAACATAAGAAAAAGTACGTATCACGTGGATATGGAACTCACGGGGGCATGTTTCTTGAATTTTTGAATAAAAATGTACGAATAACAAAAAGACTGTGAGATTATATGCTGGCGTGGAAGAAAATCAATGCTTTGTTTAGCCCACAATTCAGGATATTTTGCACGAATAGTTTCACATAGAAGTCACAATACATAGAAGTATTCATTATTGTTGATTTATCCTATTGGTAAATGTTTTGAATTGTAGAAAGTGATAATTCATAACATCACGGTAAACTGACAAAAGAGAATTTTTTCCTAAAGCACAGTATATCTCTCAAAACGTTTGATCTTGAAAAGTGCTGTCGTCAAAAGCTCTTCTTTATTTCCACCGATACTAGTATTTTTCCAATAACAGAATAAGTTTTCAAAATCACTTTCATAAACCGTTTAGGACTCACAACGGCTTTTCTTTTACTGCATCAGTTGATTCAAGTACGGTGACCAGTAGTGCCAATTTAGCCTTGAAAATAAGAAAAAGTAACAGTGCGGCACATCAGGTGCCTATGGAACTTATGGGGGCATGTTTGTTAAATTTTTTTATCAAAAATGTACTATTAACAAAAAGACTGCGAGATGATATACTGTAATGGAGCAAAATCAATGTGTTACTTAGCCACAATTCAGTACATTTTGATTGATTAGTTTCACAGAAACATCGCAAAACAGTCCAGAAGTATTCGTTATTGATGATTTATCCTATTAGTAGAAAGTCATAATTCTGAATATCACGGCAATTAAGCAAAAGAGAATTTCTGCCAGAAGAACATAATATTTTTTTAAACTTTTAATCTTGAAAAGTGATGTTCTTGAAAGCTATTCACCACATTTCAAGCGTTATTGTATCAAGAACTCAATTGTAAAAACAGAATCTTAAAGGCACATTCTTTACACAATTACTTTCGCTTTTTTGGAAAATCTGCAAACTGAAAACTCATTACTTGCCAAACATTAGCTTATTTGCAAACGATCATAGGAAATGAAGCAGGGATTGTTGCTAGATGTTCATGGAGTTCCAAACAAGTTTTAAACAAATTTTACAAGCGGTTTCTCACCAATGCCAATTTTAAACGAGCCATTCGCATATTTTTTTATCATTGCAGTTGAATATTTAGAAATGAGTGAGGTAAACTCGAAAACTTATTGTTGTAGAATTACTTGCTTCGTAACAACAGAAATACAATTTCATGTCATATAGAATTAATGTACAGCATTTTTTGAATCTAGTATGAAACATGAGAAGGATTTTATCTTGTTGGAACTCATATTCTTCACAAACGCTCCTGCTAAGAGGAGCATAGAGATTCCTTTCGAACGGAAGATCATCGTCACATTCTTATGACGTCAAGAGAATTTGATTTCATCAATCTTCCTCAATCTCTGATAACTATCTGCTTATTTCAAGAATCGAAAGCATCAGACAAATTTCCAAGAGTCGATAAAATATCAGTGAAAAATCAGTTTATTTTGTAAAACCGGAGAATATTTTGACTATTTTTCGTTTCATTGTGGTTTTGACTAATTCTAAGCTGACGGGACAACGATGAAAATTAGATTTATCCGAAAATTCGAATTAAGAAAAACTAAGTCTAAAAAGGAGGGAGATGAGAATAAGCGACAATTTTTGAACTAAAATTTGAAGTAAAGATGTATTTTTAATTTTTAGCAATTTAACAAAGATAGATAATTAATATAAAAACAATAAGTATTTTTAATAAATAAAGTGTTAAATGTGTTAGTTTTTAATATATAAAAATTATTCACTTACAATCACAGAGGACACAAAGTATCTGGATGTTTAACTAGAAAAAAAATTTCAGAATAAAAACAAATTTTTATAATTTGTAGTTTTAATTACAAATAAAAAATATCAATAATTGTAAAAATAATAATTTCAGGTAATTTGTAAGCAGTTTTAATTTACAGTATACAGCACTTTGAATACAACAATTGTACAGTAAAACCTCAAAATAAACAGTACAATACATGTCTAATGTGTGCAAAGTTTTTTAAATAGTGAGAAATTTTTATTGCTTTCTTTATAGAATACATTACACAACATTAAAGTCTTCGAATGAATTGAAGCCCTTAAAAAATTATTCACTTACAGTCACAAAGGACACAAAGTATCTGGGTGTTTAACTAGAAAAAAAATTTCAGAATAAAAACAAATTTTTATAATTTGTAGTTTTAACTTCGAATTAATCAAAATAATATATCAAATAATAATATCAAAATAATTATGGAGAACATTTTAGCATTATCTTAATTGAAAATTCAAGGGACCATAGGAATAAAAATTCGAGTTACTGATAAAATTTCATTAAAGTTCCATTGTAAGTTCTTAGTTTAAATGTTAAAACTAATAGTATACATTAATCTCTGCTGTTTCCCTTATAAAATCAGTTGATCGAAAGCGCATATTAATGCTTTCTTGTTTTATCAAAAATCGACGACTTAACCATTGACTTTTTCGAAAAAGTGTTGATTAATGCTTCCCGACATTTTTTATTTTTCTGTTTGCCGATCAGCATTAAAGCCAAAAATTACAGATAGCGTGCTCTTTAAAAAGAACCTAATAGATCTTTAAATGAACCAAATGATGTATAAAACGTTGATTAATACTTTCTAACATTTCCTACATTTCTGTTTGCCGATTCAACATAAAAACCGGAAATTCCAGTTATCCTCTTTAAAGAGAATCTAATAGAACTTTAAATGAACTAAATGATGAATAAAACATTCTGAAACCTTGTTTGCATAGAAAAAATTACTTTCTGTTCTATTTATAAAATTCATCTTCAACATCACTTCTTTGTAGGAGTAAATGTATAAAATTAGTGTAGAAACGTCTAAGCTTTCTATTCAGCGATAGAAAGAGGTTATTTTTAGTGTTTGTGAACAAACAAATTTTCCAAGAAATATATTTTAAATAGTTCAGCGAAAGTGTGGAGTTAAAAGGAGGGAGCATTGTCAAGGGGGGTTTTTTGTTATGATAAAGGGATAATTTAACTATATTCACAAAATTCATTTTGATCTTTGAAATTGAATCATTTGCTTTTTAGAGACCAAGCCACCGGTTTTATATGTATCCTTATTCTTTGAAATATCATGTTATAAGATGGCCTCAAGTGAGAGGATAATGGGCCAAGATGTTCAGTGATTGCTGTGCTCTCCAACTAGAGCAAAATAAAACGAAACGAAGCTAGTTCTCTGGTTATTGGACATTTTTCGGTTATGAAACAAGATTTCTTTGTATGGCTGACACCTAAATTGTTGCTCTTTTGCCGAAAATTCAGTATCAACTGCTTCTGAAGTAAGCCGGTTTTATTAAGCTTTTAATAAACGCCTTAAAAGGATTGATATATTTTTTGTAATTACTTCTCAGTAGTATGGGTTAAAAAGCTTTTATATCTGTCACACGAATTCAAGATAACTGACTACAACATCTGAGATTTTCACAAGTCATCTTCTAACGTTTTTTACAATTTGGTTATCGCTATGTTAATTTTATATGTATATATTTTTATTGATTTATTTATTTTAGTTTTTGAATTATGCCGTTCGCATGCATATAGAAGGACAGACAGACTTTCCGGTAATGGATTTTGTTCAACATCTGACATGAATCCGCAATTTTAGTGCCAGGCTTCATACTACATTTCATTTGTCGAGCTCGTTCCTCGTTTGAGCTATCGTGTTCACAGACAGACAGATATATTTTTTAAAAAAATGACTCTTGATGTAATTTGTCTAAATATTGAACTCGAATTTTTCTACGATTACAATATTGTTTCTTTGCGTACTTCGTACGCGGGAATGTAAAAAGTCATAGAAAATTATGTTCTGTTTACTAACCCTGTCGAAACTCGGCTGAACACAATTTTTTCATATATAATAGACAGAACAGATACTGAATGCGGCTCCTGAGTCCACTTAAAATGCAGAAAATTTAAACAACCTGTAACGAGTTAAAAGTTGTTAACTCAAAGCTAATAAATGGCTCTTTTGTAGATGGGAGTTATTCAACCTTGGATCTTGCTTTATCAGCACAGTTCGCTTCTAAGTTTAAAAGCCGCTACAGCGCTACAAATATGTACATTTTCAGGTGTATTCATTTAGCATAAAACGCCGTGCTTACGCAATCATTATAACAATGGTGAACAGTCTAATCAGTTTCTGGAAGCGAAAGTTCTGATTTACAAGTTGTTGTTTTATCTTTGTACTCTACAAGATTTCACCGGATTGCGTCATAAAATGCGGCCGCATTATAAGAATGAATTCGATCTCAAGTTATCAATCGAAGAAATTACGAAATGATCGGTTTCTTTAAACATGAACGACTTTAATCTTTCATTTTCATAAGTTTTTGGAGTTGAGAAATCGCTATTATACTGGTTTTGACCAGAAGTGATGTTACTAAGGTGTCTTCTCTTTGTCGAGAAAGAAATCCTAGGTATTTCTAGTGATTTATCTAAAAAAAATTAATTTATCTTCACAATAATTAATAATGACTTAACTTATCGAGCACAGTTGGAAGAGAACTTAACCTCTTTTCGTGTTTTCTGTGTTAACAAGGCTATATATTTAAAAACATTTTTGTCGTATGCGAATAATTATTCCATGCTATTAAAGATGATTTTACGATTTTGTTCTGTTTTGCTAAATACTTAGAATAATAACTGATAATAGCGAAAACACAAAAACTGCAATCTAGTAGCAGTTAAATGGCAAATATGCTGATTTTAAATCAAGGATTAAGAAAAGTTTAACGATTTTAGAGAAATGGAAAGAAACTATTCCATTTTCCAAAAAAATACTATTATAATTTTATGGAAATGCAACAGAATGTTGCATTCTACATATTTTTCTTTGTTTATATATTTTTAAAAATTACGTGAAATGAGGTAAAAGGTAATTAGAAAACAGTTTGAAATGTATGTTTTTATATATTAATACTAGGAACCAAAAACTAATTTGGCTAGGGCAAATTTCAGATTATTTTGCGCAGATTTGCTAGACCCGCATTTTGAATATGATGTTGTTCACCATATTGTACCCGGCCGTTTAATAATCGTAAGAATTCACTATGATCTTGGCCATGAAACGCAGGAAACTGGAATTTGTCTTTGCAAGTCAGAGCCGGTCCAGCTCCTTAGCAAAGGGAAATCCATAAACCCTTTACTAGAGTGTACTCCCAGATTCAGATACATAGCCAAACATAACGTAGCCGAATGTAAACAAATTTGATATCAAAATTTATTGATTTTGAAAAATAGTATTCAAACTACACAGAAAAGGGGGAAAAGATTTTTCAGCAATTTTCATTAATTGTGTTTAAAATATCAATAATTCATTAACATACTTAATAATGCATTTATAGCTAAAAATCATCTGTATTGCCTTCATGCATTTGCTCTTGCGAATGTTGGAATTAATGTATCGACGTCAAGATTAACTGTTCTTTCGTGTTCAATTGGTATTATTACTAGATCATTCAGTCTCTCTTGAGCCGTGGTCAATCTAGTATATGCTTTTATCGATTTTAATTTTTAAAAACCTCTTCCATGAACTGGCCCCTAATACTGCAATATTGAAAAGCTGCGCAAAGTGACACATGAATTTGGAACATGTTTCATAACTTATGCTGGCATGTAATGTGATGAAAAGACATCAATTGTCTAATTATTTTCAGGAATTCGTCTTGTTATTATTAATTTGTTAATTAAATGTTCTCCTTAGATATCTCGAGGATTATTGTGAGTAAGGTATCCTTCTAAAATTCCGATGAAAGAGCGGCAGTTTCGTTTGATGGATAAGTGATCCTTTTTCTTGTCGACTTTAGGACGTCGTCTAGGATAACTTAATCATAAAACCGGCGCTGTGGCAAGTTATCTGCTTACCAAAGCCTGATCAAACAAAGCTTCCCTTTGTATAATTCTATTATGTTTCCTATTTGTAAAGTAAATCTACCATAAATGCATTTGAAGCACTTGACCAAAGGAATTTAAATTCGGAACATTTCCTATGCTCGACTTCGATATATACTGTACAAAATTTTAATTGAATTCCTTCCGAAAACTGTCTTTAAGTCATATTCCTAATTATTATTGAGCATTTAAATATACATGAATATTATTTACCCACGTGAAAATCATTAGAGCCATATTCAAAGCAAAATGCTGGTCCATCTCTAATAACAATAATAACGAAAGTGTAGCCGACCAGACGGCGCTGTCCAGATTTGTCAGCGGTCACCTGAGGAGTTGCTCCTTCAGCCACGGTAACAAAGTTTTTCCGGTCTGCGCAAAGTGTGGAGTAGCGAGTGCGTCCCCAGAGCACATCCTCTCTTGTCTTCGCCTATCTAGGGAGACTTTCGAGACGGATCCTTTGCTTGCTCTCGATTTCTTGAGGGTAAGCGGGCTCATGGATGGTGTCTAGCTGCCACTAAACAGAGAGGGATTAGTAACAACAACATAACGAAAGTGTGCGTGCTTGCGTTTATCGGTGATGTATTAAAACATTTCATTGCTCTTTCAGCTGGACATTTTACTTTCTCATACTTACTTTTTTACTAAGATACTAACTATGTCGTGAAATATATGCAAATACATAGACAATAGTTTAGACTTAGCACAGGCTGATATATTAATTGAATATTGCAGCATTTCCATTATTCCATCAAAACTCGAATTTTAGAAGAGCTCACTGAACTGTGATTGGTGTGTGTTGCTTCTTAAGTTCCAATGTGCTCCTGTTTACTTTATTTTTACTGGAGTACAATGGAAAAAAGGGGCCCAAGGATCCTAAAATTGTACGAGTTAAGTGTCTATCAGAGTAAGAATTTCAAATGCCTTGCTTTAGGAACTTTGGAGAGCATAAAGAACACAGATTGTATTCATAACAAAATAACTATTATTCCTAGCAAGCAAGCTGGTCATCAGAGGCGGCCAGAAGTAAACAAAATTCCTGATTGGTCTCCTTCGACTCTGTGCTTGTGTTAAATATTGAGAATGAGTCATTATTTTTAAACTGAGAATCATTCACTAATAAAAATTGAAACTAATTTAATACTTTACAATGGTTGATAAATTTGGAAAAGGTGTTTTTTTTATATTTTTAGAAAATATTCTCATTTTCCTTTAAGAAGTAGATTTTAGATTCCCAGATTATTATAAAATAAATATTAATGATTTAAAGAAGGTGTTAACATTTTTAGCTCATCCCTATGATTCTTTGCCAAAGCGCAGATAAAATAGCGACACAAAAAAATTCCTGGAGGACATTTATTCGCTTTTATAAGGCAACTCTTATAAAGTTATTTTTATACATCTGTATAGACTTTTTACTTAGTTTTCATCTTTTTATTGGTCGTCTATTTTCACTTTTATATTTCAGTATATATTTTTGGTGATAGCTTTTCTTTTAAAACATTTTTTTTCACTTTGAGTTCATTAAGGTTTATTATTTTACTTCTTTTTGACACACTTTAGATTCCAAAGGTTTTTTACAGATATCAGTATTGAATCTATAATGGAATCTTTCGAGGTGATCATTCTCTTTTTGGATATAAAGTCCGTCACAGTTTCAGAGTTAGCGATTTTCACCAAAAACAATGGATTCTGTTTCATCAAATCAACTGCATACAAAACTTTCGGTAAGTCATAATTACCATCTTACGATTTAAATTGCATATTATGGCTTTTAGAAACTGATACTATTTCACGCTCTGAAAATTTGAAATTGCCATTTTGATTATTTGGCATTCATGGTTACAGCTGTAGATTCTGCAGCAGAATCTTGGAATGGGTATATTTTATTTTCATCTCATTAATTTTGCTCATTTTTATTAAATAAATATCATCAGAATTTTCCACTTGATTTTAACATGTTTTATTTAACTTGGGCTAATTTCGAGGTATTTACAACGAGGGAATCTTATAATCGATTTTTAACTCACTTTCTGTTGTATTAGAGTTCTGAAATTTTATACATTTGTGTGCTCCCGATGAAATACAATACTTTATTATTTTCAGAACTTAATTATCAGTTAATCTATTCATTTTAATTAAAGTTTGATTTCAAAAATTTATTTTTCGATTCCATAATATTTATAATAATGAATTATGAAGTACAACATATGGACGTCAAAACCAAATCGTAAAAACGTGAGATGTTGAAAACAATGCGATAATGAAATTAAACCACAATGAATATCATAAGAAAGAAAATTCCTAAACATTCATTAAAAATTAAAATATATTAGAAATTTGATTGGAATTCCAGCTTGCTTAAAGTATTTCTATATTTTATAAGTCTAACTGTTATAGAGTATTTTATAAATGTGATCGGCAAACTCTATTTGAATTGTTGCAGGAAAAGCCAATTTATCGCCATTTTTACAAAACAGGAAAGTCCAAAAGAAAATCATTTTTAGTCTTTTACAGTGTTGAAATGTAAAAAATTAATAAAACTCTTCTTGATTACTTTTTTTGCGGGAAGTCAAAAATCGTTCTTTAAAAATACTGGAATTCAAAAATCTGGTTTGATTCTTTTTTTTTAATTTTAATTTCCATAAAACAACATTGCTTAAACATCGCACACAGCCGCAAAATGCTTTATTCACTTTACGTCTTTTCAGTAGCATCGCATATAACTCGCTCTAAACAGACGCAAATTGGAAGAAATTTTATGGGAAAAATAAAATACCATCTCGGTAATCTGATCTCGTATTTCTTATTATTCGTTTACAAAATACAAAAAATGAAAGTACTGCAGTCGTTAAAAACAAAATCGACCTCTAGATTTTGATGAATCTGTCTACCGGTGAGCACGATAAATCAGAAACGCGGTAAGAGCTGGACAAGTGGAATTTGGTAAGTAGTCTTTACACCAAAATTTAGATCAGTATCGATTTGGTGATGAAATCCGTTGATAGACTTTCTTCCTCTGTGCTCATCACATGTGGACATTTAAACACAAAACCGTAGCACACTAGATGAATGAACTTTTGTACACACACGTAGACTTAACACCAACATTAGTAATTTTTATCTAGTTTTAAGCAGATCCAGCTAAAGGTATACTGTCTGTCTAGTCGTATATACAGGGTGTCCACACTTATCGTGGTTCAATAGCTAATTTCTAAACCGTTAGAGATAGATATATGGTTCCAATTGGAACAATGTTTCAACTGAAGGGAAGAATTATGATATATGTTTTTTGAGTGAATAAATATTTGGGTGTGCGAACCACCTACTGTGTGAAAAATATTTTGAGGACCATTAACTAAATAAAGTAAAAAAAATACAAACACATACAGGGACATATTAAACTTGTTGGGGGTCCCAGGCACTGAAGTTCCTGAAAGCCATCTGCAAGTTTAACGCATATGTACGTACTTGAGAAAATTTCAACTTGTCAGTTATGATTATTTAAAATAAGATAATTTCGCAAATTTTTAATCACGGTAACTAAATTTTTGTTAATAAAAATTTGTTTTATTATTACTCTATTATTTAATTTTAATTACTTGATTAATTTGTAAAAATTAATATTTGTCGATAATTAATATGTTTTGTATTCAGTAATTTTTAAACTCATATCTGAAATACGTGTTCATAAATATTCACATGAAGTATTATCGAAATAACTTAGGATTCATTATATAAAAGTAATTCCCTTTTTCCTTTCAAAATTACACTTCACTATAAATGCTGTTTGTAGGCATTTTGCAGACTCTCAGTTAAAAAAAGAATTAAAATATTTTCAAGTTCCTATTTCAAAATCCAAATATTTACAAGAAAAACGGTAACATCAGTATACCGACAACTTTATTTTTGTTTCTCAGAATATTTAAGTTTAATTTTTATCACCAAATTAAACAATAGTATCACAGATTGAAGTTTATTTTTAGATTTCAATGTACTTGCACCATGTATTGATAAAGAGAACACTTTATACTCGATACTTTGGGTTTCACGTGAATAAAAACTACTTTGGACGGGAAAACCAAACATTTCCAGTCAATCGGAACTGTTAGATAATGCTACCTTAAGTATCTACTACGACTTAAAATCCTAGAATTTCCTTATATGGAATAAGCTGCCGCACTTTTCGAGTTTCCTTATTTAGAAGTGCTTTTTTCTAGGACAAAGAAAGGGCACAGGTATGTAATTTTGCTGAAGAAATAATTACATTTTAAATATTTATTACTTTACACGTTTATATTTCATTGACCTTCAAAAGTCGAAAAATAAACTCTGTAACTATTGTTCAAATTCAAATCTGATATTGCCTTCGGATGTGTAAAGAAAAGAGAAAAGGTTACAAGAGACTTTTATAAATTTTCCAAATTGTCATTTATTGCTTTGAAATAATTTTTTAAACTTTTTTACCAACCATAAATTTACTACATCATTCATATACTGTAAAAAAAACTCACATAAATGAGTTGATAATAATATTATTTTGATTAATCAGTAAAAAACATTTAGGAACTTATTAATATAAATTCAGTATGTTCTATGTCAATAAGACCTTATATGTACTAATTTCTTATTAATCATAATTTTACTACAAAGAATAAATAGCAAACTAAAAGAACGATAAACTAAAGAAAGAGAAAATTGCGACAGTTTTCTGTAGAGAGACAGACAAGGAGTCAAACAATTATCTCTCTGTGAACCAAATTTTTTGTGAAATTTATAATCCTAGCAGGGGTGAACCTTGAGAAAGTCTCCTGCTGGATTCCTTTATTATTCTTGTTTAATATTATTGTTTTTGACTTTGGCTTTTATGTTCTTTCAATACCAAGCAGTGTAACAAACATTTTTGTGACTATCAGACGCAAGCTTAAATACTTCATATTTTTGCTATCCAAGCTTTTTATAACTCAAGGTTGTTAAGCAAACAGTTGAAAACTTTTTCCAACGATAATCTTTCATTTGCATTTTAGCAGCGAAACACAACGCGAGACGTTAATTCCTTAACTGAATTATTTTCTTTGCTATCTTTTAATAAGATGATCCCTTCTGTTTTGAAAAGGGGCTGGTGTTTTCATTCATCTCAGAAAGAATATAATACTTGAGATGTTTATAGA